>JAHBCN010009244.1:0-35391 GCA_019359885.1 Listronotus oregonensis | reverse complement strand
TTTAAAATAACCTAAAACTATAATTTTTACACCGCTTTCTATATTCAAAAAATTAATTTTGCATCTGCCATGCTTTTTTGATTAATTATTCTCTTTTCCATAACACCCATAAAGGACTATTGATAATTTTTGCAGATATGGCACTTTTTGTTACGATGGCATTATGCTTGTATGTACTACTATCTTTACGCGTTAAATAAAAAATGGCGTCTGAGAAGTTTTTTTTTATTTTTTAATTAGACTTCTAAAATATCCTAAAAAAGTCATATATTTTTTTTGAGTCTTTTATTTAAACTATCAAAAGAACCTCAAAAAATATTTTTATCTGCAATGATATCTTTAAAGGATTATTGATACACTATAGTCTGTTTTAAGAAAAAATGTTGGTTTAGTTTAGGGTTAGCTTAAAAAAAAATAAAAAATAGGATAATCGGGGTAGGGCTCCCCGTAACCAGAAAATATTATAAAATGTTTTTAGAATGTGTTCAATTGTAGCACAAGTAAGGTAGTATTAGACAACACTTATAAGCAAAGCCCAAGTGAATTGCAAAAACTTAATTTTATTTCCCTTAAAAAAATATTTAAATGAGTTTAATTTAGGGTTGGCTTTTTAAAAAATAAAAGAAAAACGAGATAATCCTCCCCGTAAACAAGAAATGTTAGAAACTATCATAAGAATTCGTTTAATTATATCACAAATAAGCTAGTATCAGAATACACGTATAGGCAAAGCCTAAGTAAATTGTATAACCTTAACTTATTTTTTCTTTATAAAAGAAAATATTTAAATAAGTTAAATATAGGGTTAGCTTTTTGACGAATTAAAAAAAATTGACGGGCCAAATGGGTCTCACCGTAACCAAGAAATATTATAAAATATTTTTAGATTTTGTTTAATTCTAACACAAGTAGTAAGGTATTATTAGACTACACTTATAAACAAGGCGCAAGTAAATTTTATTATCTCAATTTAATTATTTTTTTATAAAAGAAAATATTTAAATAAGTTTAATATAGGGTAAGCTTTTTGAAAAATAAAAAAAAAATGATAATCCGGATGGGTCTCTCCGTAGTCAAGAAACATAATAAAATATTTTTAGAATTTGTTCAAATATAGCACAAGTACGGCAGTATTAGACTACTCTTATATGCAAAGCCCAAGTGTATAACCCTAATTTAAATATTCATTTAAACAGAAAGTATTTAAAAAAATTGAAAATAGGGTCAGCTTTAAAAAAAAATATAAATGGGATAATACGGATGGGTTTTTTCCAGCAACCAAGAAATTTTATTTTTTAGTTTATTTACAAGTTAGGAAGTATTAGACTACACTTCTAAAGCAAAACCCAAGTGAATTGGATAACCTTGATTTGATTTTTTTTTAAAGAACATATTTAAAAAATTATAAAATATTATTTAATATTTTTAAAATTTTTACAATTATAATACAAGAAAGGTAGTATTAGACCACACTTATAAGCAAAGCCCAATTGAAGAACCCTAATTTTATTTCCCTTAAAAAAATATTTAAACAGGTTTAATATGAGGTTAGCTATTTGAAAAAAAAAAACTGGAATAATCGAGGTAAAGCTCCAAGTAACCAAAAAATTTTTAAAAAATAATAATATTATAATAAAATTATTATACAAGAAGGGTAGTATTTGACCACACTTATACGCAAAGCCCAAGTGAACTGTATAACCTTAATTTTATTTTCCTTTAAAAAAAAATTTAAATGAGTTTAGTTAAGGGTTAGCTTTTTAAAAATATATTTCTTTTAAATTTGTATAATTATTATACAAAGAAAGTAGTATTTGACCACACTTACAAGCAAAGCCAAAGTAAATTGTGAAACGTTAATATTACTTCCCTTTAAAAAAAATATTTAAATTAGTTTAATTTAGGGTAAGCTTTTTGAAAAATAATAAAATTAGATATTCGTCCCCGTAATCAAGAAATATTATAAAATGTTTTAAAAAATTATACAACACAAGTTAGGTAGTATTAGGCAATACCACCAAGTAAGTTGTATAACCTTAATTTTAATTTTCATTAAAAAAAAAATAAGTTAAGTTTAGGGTTCGCTCTTTAAGAAATTAAAAAAAAAGGAAAGAAAAATTGGGTAGGTCTTCTAGTAATAAAGTAATATTTTTAAAATGTGTACACACTCTTGGGATAATATAGACCGGCACTTTGTGACCGACACTGTATGCACCAGTAAGTAAATTTTTTGACAGTTCTGTTTAACTTCACTACCACACTTTGCTTATTTCACTTATTTCACTTTAGTATTACACTGTTATTACACTTTACTAAGACACCTATTTAATATTTTATACATAAGTACACACTATTTTAAGGAACCATCTTTCGATGTTACTCGTTCGAGGCCCAAGACACGAATGACTTAGAAATCATTCGGATTTGTAATTGTTTTTCTTATCTTAATATATACCATTCACTATTTGGTTAAATCCTAGCAGGCCATTTAATTCTCACCGATTACCCCCTGTATAATATCACTTGATGTTGCTAGTCTTTGACGTTATTGTTTTTTGGTATAGATGTTGCAATTTCTGAAGCATAAGTGCCCTAATTATATAAATTGTTACTATTTATGTTAATTAAAAAGGTAAACTGGGATGCCTATACAAAGTGAATGAATTATATACGAGACCTACCGGTTTATGTTTATTTTTTATGGTGAGTCACCTTTTTTGTGTAATTTTGCTTTTTGTATGTACAGAGTGGGTCGAAAAGTAGTTCGCCGTTTCTTTTTACAGAGCTTACAGGTTTCAGGTTTTTGGGTTCGGAAGGTCCGGTTCTAATTTGACATACTTATCTCAGAGGGCGTTGTTATGAATACTTTTTTTTACCCGGTGAGATAATCAAGAAGATGGTTTTGAGCATGGTTTTAAATTTATTTTTTTTTGTGCGTTATTAAAATTTTGGCAATATACCACGATCCTGAATAGTATCTTAACCTCCAAAATTAGAAAAATGTATCCCTCTTAGAACTACCCTTTTATAATTACTATCCCCTTTAAGTAAAAATAAACTTCCAGACACAAATACGCATTTAATGTAAAGGAACACTGTCAAATTTAACATACCCCTAAAATGCATAAAATTAGGCTTTGGGTTTTCTTTTTTTTTTTAAGTTTAAAATTTTAGCAATATACTTCTGACATATGCAGTACAAAAAAATTTAAAAATTTAAATTTGTAAAGCCACATTATTAAAAAAAAAAATACCCCCTTATGCCTTTTTATTAGATTTTAAACACAAATATAGATTTAGGATAAAGTAAACAGTGCCAAATAATACGTATGCAAAATTTTAACCCAAAATTCCGAACCGAACCGCGGAGACCCAGAAGCCTAAGTCTTATCAAATATCACAGAAGATCCACAGCTGATCTTTGTCTTACACAAGTGAAACCAGTTCCTTAAGTTTTTAGGTAAATCCCAGTACAATAAAGGTAATATAAACTACACTTATAAGCAAAAATATATATTTAAAAGAGTTTTTAAGGGTAAGATTAAAAATAATAATAAAAATAGGATAATCGGGGTAGGGGCTCCCCCGTAACCAAAAAGTATTATAAAATATTTTTAAAATTTGTACAATTATAATACAACAAAGGTAATATTAGACTATAAAAGCAAAGCCCAAGTAAATTGTAAAACCTTAATTTTATTTCCCTTAACAAAAAAATTTTAAATGAGGTTAATTTAGGGTAAGCTTTTTACTAAATTTAAAAAAAAATGAAATAATTAAGGTTTAACCCTTAACCAAGAAATTTTATAAAATAATTTTTAAATTTGTACAATTATAATTCAAAAAAGGTAGTATTAGTCTACACTTATGAGCAGAGCCAAAGTGAATTGTATAACTTTAACTTTAATTTATTTAAAAAAATTAACTATGTTTAGATTATAGTTGGCTTTTTAAAAATTAAAATAAGAATAATAATCGGGTAGGTCTTCTAGTAATCAAAAAATTATTTTAAAATATGTACATACCTTTGAAATAATATAGACCGGCACTTTAGTGACAGACACTGTATACACTAGTAAGTAATTCCTTTGACAGTTCTGTTTCACTTTACTACCACACTTTGCTTATTTTACTTTAGTCTTAGACTATTTTTACACTTAACTAAGACACCCATTCGCTATTTTTATACATAAATACACACTATTTTAAGGAACCATCTTTCGATGTTACTCGTTCGAGGTCCAAGACACGAATGACTCACAAATTATCCGGCTTTGTGAATATTTTCCTTATCTCCTCTTATCTCGATATATATCATTCACAAAATGGTTGAATCTTAGTAGGCCATTTAAATCTCACTGATTTCCCCGCCGATAATATCGGCGTTTGATGTTGCTAGTCTTTGACGTTATTATTTTTTGGTATAGATGTTTCGCACTGTCAAGAAGCTCGCATTCTAGTGCCCTAAAATTGCAGTATATTACTCCGTGTGTTAATTTAAAAGTTACTCTGGGATGCCTATACATTGTATTATTAGTTTATAAACGAGAGACCTACCGGTTTATGTTTATTTTTATGATGAGTCATGATGAGTCACCTTTTTTTGTGTAATTTTGCTTTTTGAATGTACAGAGTGTGTCGAAAATTGGTTCGCCGTTTCTTTTGTAAAGTTACAGGTTTTCATTTTAAAAGTAAAAAGTAAGGATACATTGTTTTAAAACATATACGGTGTATCAAAAAAGTGTGTAAGCAAAAAGAAAACAATATACGGTGGATTTAAAAGAATATACATGAAGGTTGGTAGGCTTTAGACTTTTGGCTTTTTGGGTTCGGTTCTAATTTGGCATACTTATCTCAGAGGGCGTTGTTATAACTATCTTTTTTTTATCCGGTGAGTTAGTCAAGGGGATAGTTTTTACCCCCAAGGCTTAAAAAATAATTTTGTACAATATTTTTTTTTAAATTAGGTACCTAGAGGGGCATAAAATTTAACCTAAAAAACTCATTTTACAAAATTTGAAGTTCCCCATATAAAGCTAGTGCCTAAATAACCATTGTTTAACATTGGATGTGGTTTTGAGTTTTCGCTTTTCACTAGCCCGGGGTATATTCCCCGCTCTGCAAGATAATTGGTCGACCTTTCCCCGCCGACCAATCGGCGCGTTTGAGCAAAAGCAAGGTTATACTGTGATTCTTCTTTCTTTTTCACACGAAAATTCGCACTGTCAAGCGGCAAGGCTGCCTCTAGTAGGTATAAAATCGAAGTATATTATACAGTGTGTCCACTTAAGTTACTCTACATATGAGAAACTATTGTATTATTAGTTTTTCGAAAAAAAAGTTATATCTGAAAAGCGTTCTGTATGTACAGAGGGAGTCAAAAAGTAGTTCGCTTTTGATATCATTTAAATTGTATACATATCAAAAGGCCTTGGCCAATACACCAGTTTGTAAGGCCATCATACCAAAAAAAAAAAAAAAATCAAAAGCCTTTTCATTTTACAGAAGAAAAAAGTATACAGGACTACATTGTTTTAAAGCATATACGGTGTATTAAAAAAGTGTGGAGCAATATACGGTGGATTTAAGAAGTGCGGAGCAAAAAAATATATATGAACGTTGGTAAGTTTCAGGTTTTTGGGTTCGGTTCTAATTTGGCATACTTATCTCAGAGGGCGTTGTTATGACTACTTTTTTTACCCGGTGAGGTAATCAAAGGCGATAGTTCTTACCCCCAAAGCTTAAAATAACTTTTCACAATATTATCTTTTTAAATTGAGTAGAGGGAAATAAAATTTTACCTAAAAACCATGTTTGCAAAATTTGAGGCTCCTACATAAAGCTAATGCCTAAATAACCATTGTTTAACCCCCATATGAATTTAGGTTTTGGGGGCGGTTTTGAGTTTTCACTAGCCTTCCGGGTATATACCCCGCTGTGAGTGATAATTGGTCGGCTCTCCCCGTCGACCAATTAGCGCGTTCGAGCGAGAAAAAGGGTATACTGTGATTCTTCTCTCTTTCCTGTTTGTTCGCAGTGTCAAGCGACAAGGCTTACTTTTATAGGTATACCAATGCTCGAAGTATACAGGGTGTCCCAGAATATGTGTGCAATCTCTCCGAATCTAATAGAAAACCTAAAAATATTATGATAAGTTCCCATAAACTTTTTTCAGTGACCCTCCCTCACGGAGATACAGGTACATAAACGACGCCCCTGAAAATCGTTTTGGTTTAAATAACTTTTAAAATACTAGCCGTAATTTTATATTTTTTAATATGATGGTTACTAGATAAGTCTATTTAAAATGAACCCATTAAATCAATTCGGCTTATTTAGTTTGCCAGGGACGGACTAGCCTGACAATAATAGGAATTCTTTTTAACACCTTGTATAATAAAGGCTCAACAATATTATTTTTAAATAGCTTAAGCCTTAAACTAAGAAAAGGTATTCTTTGATTGACATCGATAAAAGCAACTGTTTACGAGAAATAAAATATCATGGTTGGTAAATTTTAAAGATATTCTAAAACAATTAGTTTTGGAATATCTTCTGAGGTTTTCGTAACATGACAAACAAATGAATTGCACGGCTTTTCGATTAATAATTTTAAAAGGCAAATTACACGCCTTCTTAATTATTTTGAAAAACAAATCAACTCATTTCTAACTAAGATTCAAGTGAAAGGAATGAAAATTTTATCACACCACATCAATCTAAGGGTTCTGGTAATTTTTACAATAAAATACTAAATCTTGTGTTTTTTCCTTAAAATGCCGGTTTGTCATCTCATGGATCATCAAGAATAAAAATCGGTAACTTGATATCATACTAACGTTGACAGTTGAGATTATTCTCAAAAGTAACGCCGACAAGATTAAACGACTCTTTGTTCTGCAGAACTTGGCCGCTCATATGTAAGGGATGAGCATTGGCAGACTTTTTTGGCGACAGCGAACATGACTGTGTTTTCGAGGCATTAAACTGAACAAGATTTTTGGCGCCCCAATCCAAGATAAGTTTGAGGTCTTGTGAAAGATATATCTGCATTGACTTGCGCTTGTTTTCCAAATCAGAATTACATGGTGGCTTAAGAAATTGAATACTAGAGTGGAGGCTACTATCGTCAGCAAAAGTATAAATGGGATTGATTGTGGAAGAGAGGAGATTGTTAATGTTTAGAAGAAACAGCGTGGGTGCCAGCACTGAGCCCTGGGGCATCCCAGCATTAATTTGGTAGAAGCTGGAAGAATGACCATCTACACTAACTGATATACGTCGATTAGCAAGGAAACTGGAAAGCCAAGAGCAAAGCTTAAAAAGGAAGTTTGTTAAGAAGCCCATCATGCCAGACCTGATCGAAAGCTTTGGGTATGTCAAGAGCAACGATCTGGAATTCACCAAGAAACTTAAGGGACTTGTTCCAGTTGTGTGATTCAAGAAAAGAAGATCAGCTGCGGATCTACTGTGACAAAATCCATACTGTCTATCATGTAAGATCTAATATTTTTCTAGATATTTTAAGATTTGGGAATTAATGAATTTTTCCATTACTTTGCAAACAACAGAAATAAGAGATGTAGGTCTATAGTACGAAGGGAGAGCTTTGGATCCTTTTTTGGCGACGGGTTGCACACGTGCAGCTTGCCAACTCTCCGGGAAAATGCCCGTGTCGTAAGAGATTCGAAAGAGGCGAGTTAGGATGGGTGCAAGCTTGAGGGCACATTTTTTTAATACGATTGCTGGTATTCCATCTAGCTAAGACGATTTTTTAGTATTAAAAGAACTACTAACTCTGTATATGCGCCGTGAAAACGAACAGAATGAAAAAAAAGTCCGGTATCTTAATTTTTCGATTTTTTCTAGCCAAAAATAGACGCGCTTACAACACAGCCCTCACTGTGGTTTAACAACATGCTCAAATAAAGGCATAGTAGTAATGGATACTTGGTAAGTTCAAGGGACTAACAACAATGCCAAAGACTTTTCAACAGTGGTGTCTCGTAAGGGAGGGTTCTAATGATCTTATAATAATCTCTATTAAAAAATTATGATAAGTGGAATTTTGAACTGTAATAAAAAAGTAATTGAAAAGTTTATTACTGACATTTCCTATCCAAATGATGTATATCAGTTGCGGCTCTAGGATATTTAAAAATTTTTATCAAAAAACTGAGGCATGGGACCTACACCAAACGTATACCAGATGCTATTGGCCTCGAGAATAGCTTTTGGTAAAGAAAATTTTTATTTTGGCATTTGCAAAATAAGTTGTTTTTTTTTTCAGCATCCCCAGAGAATAGTCGAATCCTCGCTTTCCGCTTTTTTTTTGTGAATTTAATCAAACTTTGTCAATAAATTTTGCAATGATATTCGCATTTTTATTGAAATTGGAGACTTCCGAGATATTTGCATAGTAAAACTTTTGAGTAAAAAAATTTGTAATTTTTTACTTACCGGGCCCACGACCGATTTCATTGAAATTTTGTATACAGGGGTTTTTTGGGGCGCTGATAACGAATCTGAAGTTAAATTTTGTCGGACTCTCGAAAAATAAAAATAATTCAAATTTATAAAGTAGGCCATTCAATTCGCGGGTCTCTGGCGTACCAATATAAAACTGTCTAAAATCACTAGACAATTTTGTTGTCCTTTTTAAGAGTAAAAATAATATTTTTGTTGTTCTATTTTTTATTAAAAATATTTGTTAAATGAAGGTAAAATTAAATTTATCTTATAAAATAATAAGTGTATTTCCATAAAATCTTAAATTTTGGCTGTAATCAGTTTTAAGGAGGAGGAATTTTAGAAAAGTTTGTACAGTTTTGAGGTTAGGTCCGAGTGGGGCGTTATAACTTAAAAACCAAAAGTATCCGCAAAATTTGACTTCAGATTCTTGATCAACGCTCCAAAAAACCCCGCTATACAAAATTTTAATAAAATCGGCCGTGGGCCCGGTAAGTAAAAAATTACCAAAACATTTCAACTGGTTATGATTTTTAGAAAAACATAAATAATTTTAAAAAATTTGGAATTTGGTTTGCTTTTGTAACTTAGATTTTTTTTAAAAGCGCAAAATGAGGTCATCTGGTATATATTTGGTTTAAATATAAAATTAAAATCTTAAAGCCGCCACTAGTAGATGTTATTTTTTGCTTTTGTATGTTGAGCCCTCCCTTTTAGACAAACCATGAGCCGCCACTGCTTGCCCAGTATACACCCAAAGTCACGACTTTATAATACACCTTTTACCTCTTTAGGGAAGTTATTATTAATTTATCTGTTTAATGTTTTATGTTTTTGTATAGGAAATTAACTTTGTTGTACATCTTCATTTTTTGTTACAAAATAAAGGGAAAAGCAAGTACCCGGTCCCAGAACCCATGATTTACCATTTATCTACGGCAATGGTAATTGTTGCAATTGTTGCTACTAAGATTCAATGAAAATTCTTAAATAAAAAATAAGTTTTTTATAATTCTTTATCACCTTAAACCTTGCTAAACGTTTCTTGTTTAGTAAATGGTCTTTTTAAGTTTTAGAATTAGTGTGTAAAGCTGTTAGTAGTTGTTAAGTTAATATGAAATAAATAAATATTTTAAAATGTCTTTAAAACAAGAATTGTTTCTTTTAATTGTATGTGGACTTGCTTTAAGTGATTGTTTTGATGAAGAATGGAGCTTATATGAAAACAGCTTTAAAAATGCCTACAGAGAAGGTAAACTCAAAAAGTATTATATTTATTTAAAATGAATTAAAAGAACATAAAGTTAATATTTTAAACATATTATAAATCGAATTGTTTTTAAAAAAATTATAGGTAAGTATGTTGCCAAAAAGTACAAAAATTTCTAATATTTAGTTATTTTTATTAGACTATCTATCCAAATATTTTATCCGGTATATTTTTGAATAGTTCTTACCTTACTTAATCATAAGAGTATAAATAGTTGTAGTCAGTTTTTTTAATTTTATAGAAATATACGTGGCAAATGCCACTGTTGACACAAATTTTAAATCAAATTATACGGTGGAACAATGGAAAACGTTAACCGTTGGTAGAACTTGCTATACTGGCGGAATCACAAACGATTCTATGTTAGTTATTTTATTTTCAACTTTATCTGAAGATGGATCGGGAATGGTTATAACACCTAAAGTATTGGGTAAGTTGTACATTTTATCCAAAATATTTAGTCCAACAGAAAAAAAATTCTACCGGGTGTTAACGAAAATATTGCACAGTTGCTGAAAAATTTAATTTGGGATACATATATAAGGTATATATAGAAACCCTATCATCTAACTTGTCAAAACTTTTATGGCGTGATCTTGTTAGGTATGTTTATAAGAAGAGCTTCCCGAAGCGAAAAATTTTTACGAAAATTATTTGAACATTTTTTTAATGTGCAATTAAGACGAAATTTCGAAATAATTTTGTTAATTAATAGTTATCTAACTTGTTGAAAAATTAACTTTTAGTTAAATTTTCAACAAAAATAAATTTTGGGTTTTCTGAATACACCATTAATTTATAATATTTTTTAAATAATACTTAATCCCTTAAAAAGAATTATTTAGTGTGACGTACTCGGTACTGGCAACCAAAAATGTCTCGCGTAGGCTTATTTTTAGCGTCAACTTTAAATTATAAAGAATTGAAATAGAGTTTCGGGGTTGGGACTTTTTTTTTAGAAATGTCCTTCTTTTTAGGGATCTTTTTTGCAATTTTTCTCTCGTAGGGTTTTCGAGCTATCATCAAAAATCAAAAGGTTTTTTTTGTCGTTATTTTTGTTAATCACAATTGCAATTTTAATGGCAAAAAAATCCTTAAAATGCCTTTCTTAAATTTGCATTCCACGTCGAATGAGCTATCGCGAATTTTTTTCAAAATATTTTAACTATTTTTCGCAGAAAACACACTTCTCGACTAGACTAGTCATTTTGGCAACAAATATGTAATAGTGATAGGGTCACATAGGGTTAAAGGGAATTTTAAGCCCTATGTGACGCCTATAAAGATATACATTTAAAATTAATAACTTTTTACTATTGGCTAAGCTAAAAATTATATTTTACGTCCCATTAAATAACAAATTTCCTATTTACACCCAATAATTTGAATCCCAAATTTCAAAGTGATTTATTCCAAATTAGTGATATACTTTATAGCAACGGAAAAAAGCTGTAATTATGTAATATTTTTGTTAACACTCACCACATACCAACCCCATTCTTCCTTTAAAATGGGTATTCTTAAAAATAATGTTTTTAGATTTAGAAGTTCCTGCACTGGACTTTGAATATTTTCATAAAAGAAAAAATGGAAAAGATAAAATTATGTTAATAACATATATGAAAAATAAACAGGAGTTTGTATGGTATACTTTGGATCATTACTTTTTGGTACGTTAGTATTGTTTATGATCTTATATATGCTACACTGTTGCTTGATTAAAATGGTAGAATTTTTATAGTCTTATGACTATATTTTTGATTTTTTAAGTTAGAGATTTCATTGGACGGACTGCAGGCATATCTAATAAATTTGGCAAAAATGCTTGGAACAACTTGTGTTTTTGCTTTCTAAGCTTTCCTATTTAAAACGCATTGCTAATTTTTTGACGTTCAATTACAAAGCAATACTAATAGGATTTTTTTGCGTAGTAACCGTTTACTACCTTGTATCCCCTCTCACTACCCTTTACCACACGTTAAAAAAGTAACAGTCGGATAAACAGCAACAAACGATATCTTCGCGAAAAATAGCTAAAAGTACACAGGTGCTAGTCCACTTTAGAAGGCTAAAAAACACATTTTTTTTCTCAGCTGTTTTAATAAATAAAAACATAAATCTTGTTTTATATTTTATGTTTTTAAAATACATTTTTTTTAATTTCATTTTTTAAAAAACGTCCACGGAGCGTCAAAATGGAGTGGCTGAAAAAAAGTAGTCCCACTGCGGATAGATAATCTTTGGATCGGCAAATCTAATCAAAAAAAAAAAAAAACCAAATGGTTTTTTAAAAAGAAAGGTCGCCTACCACATGTAATCAAAAATATAAAAAAAATGGCGGAAGTTTGAAAAAAATAAATAAAAAATAGGCCGATTTTTCCACTTAAGCCCTGTAAAATTATTTTTTTTGCCAAATTGTGGTAAATTGGCTTGGAAAAAAAATCTCAATAAACAATCAGTTCAGTAGTTCCGGTGATCAACTGCGCGTGCAGCTAAGAGCATGCGCACACTTTCACTTAATTTACATTGTTAGGATTCGAATTTCTTAAAAATATTTTAGAAGGTCATTTTAAACGTCCAAGATGTGAAAAAAGCAAAAAATAATCATTTTTTTGAAATTCTAAAGTGGACTAGTACCTTTAGTGAACATTGTACAGGGTCAATCAACGAAGACTAAACAGGAACGTATTTGTCGCTTCTCTCGTAATTTAAATTGTACCAATTTTTTTTATTAGTATTTTTTTAAAATGAGGTGCGTTTAAAAAAACCCATAAAAAAGGTGTCTATTGCAAAAATGTTAATTTTATGTCGTGTCTTAATTTAAAAAAAAATCCCAAATATTTTTCGGGTTCTAGGGGAAAAAACATAAAATAGCTATTTTCATATTTTCCTTTCTTTGGTAATTTTATAAAAGTGGGTCCCACAGTTTTCTGGTCATAAAAAATCGAAAACTTGACATATCGCTTTTTTTTCATTTTATTCTACTATGTTTCGGATTTATGATAAAAATCGTTTAATGATCAAAAAACAACTGATTTATAATAATTTTTGCAATTGAAAATTCAAAAATTCATAATTCGGACTATAAATCGCAAATTTGAGAGTCGTCCGATAATATTTCGCGATATTTACATTTTTTTTTCTTGTTGCGCATCAAAATGCATACAATTTAAAAAAAAAAAATGATAACACAGTTTTTCAAATTTTTATTTTTTTTATAAATTAAAAAAAAATTAAATAATTTTAAACCGATGACGAGTAGAACATTAAAAAAAGACGAACCAGAACTAACCAGAACTATTTTTTTCTTTAAAAATGTTTTTAATTTACAAGAAAAAAGAAATGAAAATAGTATAAAAATGTATGAGTGACCTTTAAATTTTTAGTCAAAAGTCAAAAAATTGACTTTTTGACATTTTAAATGATAAAATCTTCATGAAATCATTGTTTGTGAAGTTTAAAAACTTTGTTTTTATTATTCCGATGACGAGTAAACCATTTTTATATAAATACCTCTTCTTCAAGTTAGAAAAGTTACAAAATGGCCCTGTTCAGTCCTAGCTGGATAACCCTGGACAAACTGGACTTTAAGATACACTTTACCCTGATTTTTATTTTAGAATAAAACCTGGAGCTGGACACTGGGGAAAAACGTATCTCATTTTAAAATTTTTAAAATGGACCACAAAAACATGCTTCTTACCATTACTACAAATGATCTTGGCATAAATTCTGCTGATATTTATACATTTACAACGGATCCAATGAATTTGTGGTAAGCCTTAAGACATATTTGATTAAAATTAAGGTCTATCTCAACCAATACACTTATGTAAAATAAGGACCAAGTTCCTATCCAAAAATCTTAGCCTCTTTAAGTACAGAGATCTAAAATAGACCAAGTTCTCACCACAATTTTGTTACACTCTTTTCTGACTTAAATTCTTTTTACTGAATTGTCTGTATTTTCGAATGTTCTGTTTTTAGTAATCAGACAGTTCTTTTTCGTCAATACAGAGAAATCAGTTAAAAACTTGCCAAGTTAAAGAAGAGTGGAACAATAGGAATAGGATACAAAAACATTTACCCTACCTTAGCTCTACCAATAGAAAGTATTATACATTTTATGCTTATATCGGTAGATTATAATATTTAGCCCAATGACATTACACTGGAAAAAGCGTTCAAACGCCAGCGTGGTGGGTCTCCTGCTTCTAGAAAGAAAACTAAGCGCAGTCTTCTATTCTATTTATTCTCTTAAATAATATAACTTAAATTATAGTAGTTAGTTAGAAAATTAATCTCTGTCACTGTAGACCAAATTAAACATACTACTTGATAGAAGAGTAAATTTCAGATCTTTATCAGATATATCTTTCAACACGTATATTTTTAGGTTTTTTCAATCAATACCATTAACTACTGCTGCGAATTCCTCCTGCATTAACAGCATAGACTCAACTTTTTACCTCTCCATACCGCAACCCACTTTAGATCAACTTCAAATATACCAAACTATTGATAACATCTTTGTTCCGTATGAAAATGTATCAAGTCCCAAAATAGATCAAGTTGTGTGCTTTGAAAACGGTTTTAAATCATTCATTGCATTTAATGGTTTAAAAGCTGGAATATACGAATTTACTGAAGACGGTTTGTCTAAAGAAAAAATTGTTAACTCAAACTTGGAAGGAATTCAGTTTTGGTTGCCGATTCCTGTGAACACTTACAGAGATGAGACCATATTACTGTGCCAAAGACAACTGGATCATGGAACGCATTTGTCTTTTGATGTAGATGTCGTAACTTACAATGGAAATCGGTAAGGGGGTAAAAGTGCCATATAATATATACTTTAAAAATTTATTTTAAATAAATTAATTTGGTGAGAAACTGCCAAGATGGTGCAAATTGACTCCGATTCTCTTAGTCGAAGAGCTAGAAGACAATTTAGGTTTTTGATTAATTTAAAAATAATTAAATAAGAAAATTAATATCTCACAGGGTGGATGCGGTTGCAAAACTGTTTTATAAGAGCTGATTTTTTTTTAAATATGATATATTTATGCATCATTTTTAATTACAGAAAAACTAATAATGCTAAAATTTTAAAATAATTCTAGCTTAGTACCGAGTATTTGAACTAGAGAGAGATATGAATTTCAAGGTTTATTGTTCTTAATTTTAATCACAAATGCATTATTGACACCAATAAATAGGTAAACAAATAAATAATTTTTAAAATAGAACTTTTTTTTTAGATTTGAGGAACATGAAGACATACCTTGCTTATTATTTGGTGAACAACAACATGGATTAAAATGCCTGACTGAGTATGATCCGAAAACTGGAATATGGGGTAACTAATTTTTTATTCTTTTAAATGTATAAAGCTGTTGGAAATTTTTAAAATTTAAATTTAAAAAAAAACTTTAAAGCCTCACAACCTTGATATCATCATTTTAGGTACTTCTTACATAGCTATATCAAACCATTTGGGCCTAATAGTACCCCGGACAAATGACACGTCTCTGTTATTTGACTTAAAAATTGGAATGAGAAGTGTTGCACATCCAGCGAAAAAGGACCTTGATACATATTTGGAACTTAAAGAAAGATTACAGGTATTTAGGTCATTTAAGTTTTAAAATAAAGACACAGCAGTAGTACTGAAGGTTTAAAATGTAAACGTTTACTTTGAAATCTGAAACACTACAGGTGAAATAGGTTTGGATGAACTGTGAAAGAGTTACGCAGATAATGAAATAGGAATATTTATATATTTCTAAAGATAACCGAAAAAGAAACAGAATTATTGCTTCTTTTTTCTTTATATAACGATGCTAAAAGTTTTAAGTTTAAAACTCAAGGATTTTCGGACTATTATAACATGACATGACAATTCGAATAATAATTCTTTCTTTAAAGGAATGATCCATTATGTGGCGTAGCAATAATTAGGCAATTAAAACTCTGTCTTTTACAACTATCAATTTTTTTTTATTCCTTATAGAAGAGGAGAAGGCTTATGTTTTACCCATAGTGATGGCCATCTTTAGCCCAGAAGTCAATCTTAAAGAAATATTTATAAAAAAAAAATCAAAACAAGATCTATCGGGGAGGGTATAAATTAGCTTGCATAAAACGCGGAGAATTAAACTGGTGGAGGAGACATTTGCTAAACTCTCATGCTTTTCATATAACGAATATTAGGTATTTATGGTGAATATATTTTATTTTTTATATAAAATTAGTAGATAGGTTGGGCCTAATTAACCAACTACCCAATCTAACATTTTTTAATGAAAAGTACATTACTAAAAGAAACTGTTAAAATTGTTGTAAGTGAAGGAAAAACTTATACATAAGGTAATTTCTTTTCTTTACTTACTACAATTTTAGCAATTTTTCTGAGTTGTGTAATCTTTATTTCATAATGATAAATTGTTTGAGCCCAACGTATCTACTAATATACTAAATAAAAAATATTTACCACCAATATTAATAAAAGTTATAATAAAGAGCATGGGAGTTCAGCTAATGCCTCTTTCACCAGTTTAATTCTTCACCTTCAGGGCCGTATCTAGGCGGTGGCGAGATGGGCGACCGCCAAGGGGCGCACATACCTGGGGGGCGCAAAATCGGCCATGAAAAATATTTTTATATCAGTTGTCAATATCGTAAACATATTATTATTATTTTTACTGACAAAATTAATCAAATAATTAAAATTAAACAGAACAATTTTATAACAAATTTTCAACTTAAAGACTTCCTTTAGTTATTTTTAAGTTTAATCATCCGCAAATAAGGATGTATAGCTAACTTACATTTCAATTCTTTTAGTCGGATACAAACAGTTATTTTATGTAAATCATGTGTCATTCAAAAGAGTAGGCTAATATTTTCATATAAAGAAAATATATAATTTGACACTTTTACCACAAAATTGGTATTTTAAAGAAACGAAATTATCGGATCAAAAAACTTTAAACATACAACTTGCACTTTAATTTTTGTAAAATTTCCGAGAAAAAACCTTCTTTTCATTGGGGGGTATTCTACCGGGTGGTGCATCGCCAGACTGGCCATAAGAAATCCCATGTAAATTTTGATACATTGAAATATTGGTTCCCCTTTTGAATTTACAATAAAATTGTATTTTGTTGTAAATTGAATTAATTTACAACAAAACCAGACTATTTTGAAAACGTTGATAAGATTAGCTCTCAGATTCTAAATTTCTTTTTTTATGATAAGGCAATTAAAAGTTATTTTAAAAAAAACTATTTGTAAAATCGTTGCATATCTGCTACATACCTTAATGAATCCACCAGTAATAAATAAAATGTCTTGTCAACTTTTTAATTGATGTTTTACTTTGTATAAGTTATTTCAACATGTTTTACAGTATTGAAGAGAAAATAACAATGATTAAATGGTATTATATGGAAAATAGTTATCGAAGAGTATCCGCCATGTTCTCTACGTTTTTTCCTGACAGTAAGACAACAATTTAAAATATCGTTTATAAGTTTGAGACAAAAGGTATACTGTTATTAATAAATGCAACTGCTTAGAGCGAAATAATAATGTACTCGATGGAAGAGCTCAAGAAAATAATGCCGATTTAGATGTTTTACTTCATATAGAAGAAAATAAAGGAATAAGCACCAGGCTTCTTGGCAAAGTTGTAGGAAAAAATCACAGCACAGTACTACGCAAATTAAAGAAATATAAATATCATCCGTACAAATATCAAAGACATCAGCAATTAAGGGAAGGCGATGAGATCCGAAGAGTAGATTTTTGTTTTGAAGTTATAGAAAGGGCGAATAACGATAGGGACTTCTTACGCAATATTTGTTTTAGTGACGAATGCACCTTCACATTAAACAATGAACCAAACGTTCAAAACATCAAGGACTCAATACCCTCAAAAGGTAAACGTTTGGGCGGGTATATTTGGACATCGGATTATTGGACCTTTTTTCTTGAATCACAATTTGGGAACAGAAACTTTTTTAAAACTATTACAAAATCAAGTGGGGCCGGCATTGGAAGAAGTTGCACCTGACAATCAAGACATTATTTGGTTTCAAATGGATGGTTGTCCTGCACACAATTCACGAGAAGTAAGGGAATATGTTCAAAATGTTTTCAATGGACTCACTATAGGACCAAATTACACCATAAATTGGCCAGCTAGGTCTTCTGATCTTTCGCCAAATGACTTCTTCCTTTGGGGTCATATCAAAAATGTTATTTATACAAATTTGAGTTATCAAAATTTGGAAGAAATTAAAAAGTTTCAATTTCAGCGGCGTGCGATCGACTATCGGCATTTCAACTTCATAATGTAAGAAGTGAATTTTATAACCGTTTAGGATATTGCTTAGCAGTAAACGGAGGTCTGTTTGAGCATCTAATTAAAAAAATTAGGCTCTTTTAGTTTCAATGTGTTGTGTTAAAACGTATTTTTAGACAGTTTTTAAGCGTGTTTTTTTACCTTCCTATAAAATTGTTCCATTACGTAAAAATCTCATTATGTAGTTCAATGTAATTACTTGTATTTATTAAATGATTACAACCATTATTTTCTCTTCAATACTGTAAAACATGTTGAAATAACTAATACAAAGTAACACGTGAATTAAAAAGTTGACAAGACATTTTATTATTACTGGTGGATTCATTAAGGTATGTAAGCAGGTATGCAACAATTTAACAAATGCACCACCTGGTATACTCCCCAAACCACCCGTTCTGAGGGGGGGGTAATGTTAAGCCCCGCCAAAGGGCATGGCCATACCTAGATACGGCCCTGTTCACCTTCCATGCAAGCTAATCATTTGTATCTTTCATGACAGATGTTGTTTCAAATTTTATTTTTGTAAATGTTACTTTTAGATTGATTTTCGTGCTAAAGATGGCCGTCACTACGGTTGAAACATGTCCCCGACCCTCCTATAAGGAATAAAACTTTTTATAAAAATAAAAGACAAAGTTTTATTTGCTTAACGTTTTTTGTTGTAGTCTTGTTAAAATCAAATTCGTGTATTTTATTTTTTTTACGCTTATGTAGGGCTGTGGAAGCATTTTTTGTATATTTATGCCCATTCATAATCCATTGTCCAGATATTGAGTTGTCATACATATGTGTTTTTGGGACAGTTGAGATAATAAATTGTCTTCATAAAGTGAACAGGATCTTCATGAAAAACCGGATTTTACTATAAAACTACGAAATATATACAAAGATGTTCATTTATTTATTTATAACTTCTTTGTTCTTGTTACTCTAAATTTAGGCTATGATGGAAACTCAGAATATGGAACAAGCTGCTTTGATTAAGCAAACCAATAACAAAACAAATCAAATAAATATTGTAAACGAAAATCCTGATCCAGAATCCTCAAATTTCTTATTAAGAGCTAACCTTGATAATAACACCAATATATTTAAACTGAGAGATGAAATAGAGAAAGTTGAAAGAGATATAGATGGTTTAAGTAAAAAAGTTGCCGAGCAAAGTCAATTCAAACCAAAGGATAATAGGTTTACTACTATTATTTTTAATGGACCAGTTGATATTGCCGGAGAATTACAAAGTGAAAAAACTAATTCTAATTTTCTTGGTGGTGAGGAAGCTGATAATTTATTACATGATATAGTAAGGTACGTAAATTGTTTTTCACATACTAAAATTGTAGACTGGAAAAAAATTGATCCAGTCTTGACATGCACCCCATTAAAGTCTCGTTTAATCGCGTAGCAAGGACAAAGTAAATTAGTATAAAGAACGCAGTTTAAAAAAAAAACGTATTCTTAAACACGTAAGCCGTCACTAAAGAACACTGAAAAGGTGACGGGATTAAAATAAAAATTATCAATTAAATGATAAAAAATAAGTGCTTCTCTTTTAAAATGGTATTGTTTTTCTATAAAATTTAATGAGTTTTAAAACATTTCTTAGTTTCCTCCAATTTTAATTTATAAAAAAAATAATAAGCTTTAATATGGTTATATGGATAATGGTACTAAATATCATGGCAATCACATTCTTTTATCTAAAATTAACCTTATAGCACAGGAGATGAGGCATTTTGGCTAGGAATTTTTTTGTCCTGCATGGATTTACCTGAAATTTTCACAGAGGGTAGGGAATAGCCCAAGGATCAAAGTTTATATCATGCCGAGGTGTGCTTTTATCCTGGGGGTGGTTGCCACCCCATGTTGGAGGTGGAAATTTTTTATTACATTTTAACTACAGAAATCGATAAAAAAAAGTAATTTTAAGTAAAAAATAATCCATACATTTTTTCGTAAAACTAATATTTTTCGAGTTATTCGCAATTGAAAATAAAAGTTTTTTGACGAAAAAATCGACGTTTTAAATGGAGTTTTTACGAATATCTATAAAAATATGCATTTTATCAAAAAAAAAAACTGTAGATAGCAAAATTGTAGCTTATAAAAAACTAGAAAGAAAGTTTTTTTTATAATTTCTCTATAACCAATACAGACCGAGCTACGGCTTGTTAATCGTTAGCTTTTGTTCGTCAAATTTTAAATTTGACAGATTCAAAGTCAAATAGCGGGAAAACTTTGCACATATAAGGTCTTTTTTAAAGTATATAATAAGACCTTTCTTTTTAAAACAAAAAAAAGAGTTTTTAGCATGAAAATTAAGCGAGTTATGATAATAATAAGGTCGGTCCCTACTTTTTTCTGCGAAAAGATCATTAAAAAAAAAAACCTAATTCCCCTCTTAATTAAAATAGATCTGTACCCTTCTGCAATTCTTTTTATATATGTATTATTTATACATTCTAGAAGTTTAACCAAATTAAATTGCTTAATTTTAGAAAATTGGAGCTTCAAGTGAAAAACGATTTTCCGCAATTTCGTAAAAATAGCCATTTTCTTCAAAATAACTCCAACAATACTGGAGTAACGAAAAAAATGCTGGTGTACCGAATTATAGCTTTTTTGACAACAAAGACTTTTCATTTCATATATTTTTTCTGTACAATAAATATTTGGCCAGATATGGCCGTTTAAAGCTTCTATTTACGAGCAAGCACCACCTTATACTAGCCCTTTAAACTCATCCCATTTTAAAACTAAGGGATTAAAAAGGATTTAATTTACATAGCCTTGTAGCTCTTAAAAAACCCTACAAAATTATTTTTGAACAAACTTTCTATCATTAAAACTAAAGAAGCTATGTTTAAAAAACCAATCAACTTTTTTTCAAAAAAAGTCGAATAGCCCACTTCGGAGCATAATATTCTCTAAAACCGGTATACTTTATACTTTTACCGGTATAATTTATGTATGCAATTCTACTTTCTTTTACCATTTATATCTATTATATTGGTTTATAAGAATTGCAATGTTGTAAAGGGTGGTTTTTAAGGATTGAAAATTTGCAAAAGAATGTAATTGGTAATATTTCAGGCAGTCATATTTTTAATTATTAAATCTGTTAAGTTATTAATTTTTGGGAATAAATATATTTTTTTATTATATTTATTATCTTATTTATATATTAAGCTATAATAAGGGTTGATTCATAAGGGTCGAAAAGTTGCGAAGGGTAGATATTTTTTTAAATTTAAGCTCTAACAAGGGTTAAATTTTGAGGATTGAAATATTTTAAAATTGTATTCTAAAGCATAAAACAATCATTAATTAACTAATCCAAACCAAATTTTACCCATCTTAAGGTTTAAAATGTTATTCCATAAGTTTTGACAATTAGGGGTAGTTTTCACCCTTAAAAAACAAACAGCGCACATCACCATGAAATATAATTTAAAGTAGAGGGTTAGAAGCGCCTAATTCCAAATTTTTATACAAATCGATGCAGGACACAAAAATTGCGAGGTTTTGCAATTTTTTAGCTTCATTTCCGGGACTATAATTATTTATCATCAAATCGTTTTAATTTGTCAAAAATGTTTTTTTTTTTTGTAAATCTCATAAGGGGTGGTTATTTAAAGGTTGAGTTATGGTAGTTAAATATTTATTATACCGTAAACTGTTAAAAAAATTTTTACTACAATAAAAGCGTTATTAAATAATTTTAAAATGAAAAAATGGAATTTCGTTATTAAGGGTGATTTTTAAGGATTGAAACGTTAAATATAATGTTAGATATAGCTCACAACATAAAAATAGATTCATTCTACATATTAAGCTATGATTTTAATTTACGTAAGGCTTATTTCTATGATTTTTTAATTTTTTAGCGTAAGGGGTGGTTTTTACCCCCTAAAAATAAAAATCACACCCTAAGCATATATAAACTTTGATCTAGAGGGTAAAAGCAACTTAATTCCAAATTTTCATAAAAATTTAAACTGTACAAAAAAATCCGGAGGTCAAACAGCTTTTTTCTCCCCATCCAATGACTGTACTATTATTTTTCCACAAATTTACTAATTTTTTTTATTAAAAAATTTTGGTACATACATATCCTAAGAAATATACATACAGCTATATTTAAAAAACAATAGGTTTTTAAAGTGTTTGATATCACTTTTTTATTTTTATTATTTTATTTAATTACATCGTGTCTTAAGTTTTGAGCTACTTTTTCGATATGCAAGATCAGCTAAATTTTGGATAAATTAATCATACTATATGCAGCAGCCTTATAGTCTAAGAACCATCCGACTAACCCATTTCCCACAAAGCTACAAAATTTTTAAATATTATATTACTATTGGTCGATTATGAAAATACCGTTCTGGCAGGTATTCTCCGGTTAATTCATCATCCCTTAAAATTTTAAAAATGTCAAAAATTTTTTTTTTTTAGTCTGCTTCCACAAAGCTAAAATTTTAATATGATGTAATTTACATATATGTGTGAGTAAAAAAAATTAACAACCTATTTTAATGGTTACAAGTATGTGCCAGACGATAGTAAAGTTGTCGTCGAGATGGCAATTTATAACCTGCTCCCACAGGGCTAAAATTTTAAAGGCATATTTCTTCAATAGTTGGAAAAGCATATTTAAACTGCCAGACTATTCTGATGGTTGCAAGGGTCTTCCAGACCAGTATATAAAAGTCAGGGCGCTCGACGAGAGTGCGGGCGCAACAGACTCGTATGAGCTTTATTGTCAGAAAGAGAGGATATAATTATTGTGTATTGTGAAGATATAATAAAAGATTACTTAAATAAAAGCCAAACAAAGTTACATGTAAAGTTTAAGTTTTTATTTATGCATACATTATTGTCGTAACTTATTAATCCTTATCTTCTGAATCGAAATGATAATTATCTATCATCTCATCGTTTTCTAGAATAGAAATAGAAGATATAGATAGAATACAAAGAAATGAACACCTACCATACCTGCATATAAAAAACAATAAATATTTACCTAATTTAATGTCATTAGGCTGATCAGATTGTATTAAACTTTAGCCTTTTGGCAGCAGGTTATAAATTGCCATCCCGACGACAACTTTGCAATACTTTAATTTTAAAGTCAGATTGGAAATAAATGGTATTTATTTATTTATTTATTTATTATGGTCTGGCACATAACCATCAAAATAGGTTGTCAATTTTTTTTTGACTCACTCATATGTAAATTACATCATATCAAAATTTCAGCTTTATGGAAGCAGGTTAAACCAATTTTTTTGGACATTTTTAAAATTTTAAGGGGTAATGAAGAAACCGGGGGATGCCTGCCAGAACGGTACTTTCATAATTGACCGATAGTAAAATAATATTTAAAAAGTTTCTAGCTTTGTGGGAAATGAGTTAGTCGGATGGTTCACTAGCTCTCTTACTATTAAGCTCATTACTGTGGTTTTAACGCTAAATAAACTTTAAGTTTGCTCTCGCTTTTAATTATTCTTTTACCTGTGAGGAAAAGAATTTTTTATTTTTCTGCCAATTTCAAATAACCTCTAAATTGGTTAAACCTTTAATAAACCTACAGATATATGATATGTTGCAATTACTAGCTTAACTATTTTATTACTATTATTAATTTTTTTTAGAAAAAGTCAGTTAAAACCTATTACAGGCCACAAAACTTTTAATGATCTTACTGTGGAGGAAATTACCTTTGAAAATGTAAATGGTATAGGGAGCAATAGTTTTGTTGTAAATAATAATGAAATAATAGAAGTTAATGGAAATATAACTTTTGAAAATTTGGTTAATGCAGAAAATGTTATAACGACATCTAGCTTAGTAAATGAAGTTAATATTGATAAGGAGTGGGTGAATCTTGATAAAACTTTGCAAGGTAAGTATTGATTAGATGAAGGTAGACAACAGGATATAGAATATATAAACTGGCTGCGACAATTATTTATACTTTTATTTTACTTTAAGGTCCTGTGGAGTTTGAGCACATAAGAGCAAGAAATACATTTAATACAACATTACTTAATAAACAAAATTTAAGTATAAATTCAGTTGACTCATCTAGCTCAGTGAAGACATTTAATGGCGAGGAACCTCACAAATCTTTATTTATTCCCGGAAACGTGACTGTTACCAATATCAATGGACAAAATTTTGAAAGTCTTTTAAAGAAACTCTGTCTAAAAAATATTAAGTGTCAGATAGCAAGTCTAATAGTAAAAGGGGTAAGAATGCAATTACCTAGATACTATAACTCCTGTAAATAGTCTAGTCGAGAAGTGTGGTTCCTGCAAAAAACAGTTAGAAGGCTTTGAAAAATATAATCGATAGCTCATTTGACACGGTATACAAATCTAAAAAAGGCATTTCTAACTATTTTTCGAACGTACTGCACTATATACAAAAATTGTATACTTTTAGGATATAAATATTAGAGGAGATATTCAGGCCAATTACCTAAATAATTTAAGATTCCCGGAAGAATATGTTAGTCTGGACTCAAACGAAAAACTTCTTTCCATTACAGGTAAATTTGTATTTTTTTTTTGTTTCATAAATTTTGGAAATTTAGAACTAAAGAAATTATTAAAATTTTTATTTATGAAATTGAAGAAAAAAAATCAGTACTGTTATGTAAAATAAAGGGTAAAGGTTGCTTTTAATTCGGATACTATACTTTCTTTAAAATGAGGTACAATTAGCTCTAAAACATAAATAACCCTGCTGGTTTAAAATATTATTAGCGAAATCCAGGTAAACAACAGATATATTTTTTCATATTCTATTAATTGTTTAGTTATCAAAACAATATCTTTGGGTTTTTTTAACAGCGGTCATGTCTACACGGTTAAAAGTTTACAGTAATAATTTTTTTCTCCAATCATCAAAAAATTCTTTAATTTCTGTACTATTTTCAGCACTTTAATCCTTATAATATAATAATATACTATTATGTATTAATTTTGACTTGATTAAACGAATTATAACTCAGTTTCGGTAGGTTAAGTCGACTTTTGTTATTACTTCATTAATCATATGGTGAATGTCAAAGTTATAACCAAAATATTTTGTTTTTTTTTTCATTCTTGGAAGCTGTTTTTTAATTAACAGTTGTTGGATGATATAACTAAATGTTTTTTTAAAACAATTAACATGTTGCAAAGGACCATTAAAAAATATTAGAACAATTTGTAAACATGTTTCCACAAATTTATAAATTATTCCTGACATTTTGAAAACAAGCTAAAGACACAAAACGGTGGAACAGAATTAATACGAAATCGTTTAGGAGCGTGGATCTGACATTTTAACGAAGCTGTCATTTAAAACCTATTATTACCGTTAATAACGTAAATTTTTTTATAGTTCGGGTAATTCATTCATGATTAAGAACGTAGGTCACTTCTAAGCATGTTGTCTTCCATACACGCTTAAACTGCCTTGAGTGCCAAATATTAGATAAAGAAATTTTTACTCCAGGTTGGTAAAATTTATTATTACAGAATAATTTCAAAATAATTATTTGTTTTTTGGTGTTTTATTACAGGGTTTAAAGAATTTACAAACATTACAAGAGGTTTTAAGGTTTCTACAGACAACAAGGTTAATGGTATAGATCTAAGCAAAATAATAACTCGGTCAGAAGAACAAAATATTTCTGGAAATATTACCTTTGAAGATTTGGAAGTAGATACAATTTTAGATGTAGGTATAAAAGATGGCTGGAAATTAATACAGTGATAACATAAGCTTGATTATTTTAACTATATTCCCAATTTTTTGCAGGTGGATGGAATTGTTAAGGGTGATGGAATGGAAAATTTTGTTCCTAATATGGGTTTAAAGGAAACACACGTCATCAAATCCAATGTCAATTTCTTAAACCTAGAAGTTTTGGGTAATATTTTTATCGACAATTTAAATGGTACTGATTTTTATAGGTATCTTGATGACATTATATTTAATGTGAGTACAACGTATAAATTACAAGTTCAAAAGTTTATAAGCCTTTTAAAATTGTATATGCCATTGTTGTAAGCGTAAGTCGTGAGCGTAGTATTTTTTTTATTTTTAGAGACAAATTCATAGACTAAAAAATAATTAAATTAAGAATGCTTGTTTATACTTCTGCAGTACTACCTTTTAGTTTGTCTATTTACCCCTTGCATTAACCAAATTTTAGGGCTAATCCGTGGTTGATAAGGTTTTTCTTTGCCTCTTACAGTGGTATTTGTAGCCATACGTCCTAAAATGCGCCTTGGAAGCAATATCCATTTAACTATACATAATATACCAAGGCAAAGACTTGATGTTAAAAAGAAACTACGAAATATTGATGTTTAACTGCATAAAATAAAATGATTTGGTGAAAAACTCAATAAAATGTAAAATAAAGCATCATATAGTCAGAAATTTAATAATATCTAGTACCATTCTAAATATACATAGATCTGTTTTAACATTAAAAAAAACCATTTATTATTAAGATACTACTAGGTCCATGAATTCATCGTTTGAAAATAAAGGTTTTAGTAGTATTAGTCAGCAATTCGGGAATTTCATCTAGTTTCAAAACATTTACCTTAAAGTTACCTAAAAGTATGTTGAAATCATCCCTAGCAAAAAAATCTGGCAAAATACTCTTGAAATGAAAAAAAAAACGAGTTAAAACTCTTTTTTATGTACTTTGGTTTCAAGCCACATCTGGCCATATTACCTTAACATTTAGCATTGGTTAACCCCAAAGCTGACACTGCTAACATATTAGGTTGTTCTATACGTTTTGTCGGTCAATGAGAAAATCAAAAAACGTCTGGATTCTACCCCTAAAGTAAGAATCTAGAAGACTTTTTAATACGCTTTCAGTGCTCTTCATTCTATGAAAATCGTTTCCCGCTCATAAAAAAAATATGAGAACAGCCAGAGTTCAGAGGGAGCTAAATAAAGTGAATAGGGTGGACGTTGTAACAATTCGTGCTTAAGTACACTGATTTTAACAGTTGTTTTTTTGGTGTTTCACCAACACACCCTGTTGTCTTGGTGAAAAATAATTTTATATTTCTGTAAACAAGATTTTTCTTATGAAGTTTTGCTTCAGGGTGGTTCAAGGTGTGATAATAGTAATTTGAGTTGTTGGACCCTTACTTGCTTTAGAGCACACAACATCGTAGTCTCTTGTAAATTTACTACAATTCAGGATGATAGTTGTAGCTCCAGTCTCATCCATGGAGACAAAACGATGTACACAATTCTTTTGTTCGTATTCTAAACACGCATTAAAAACAATCACATTCATATGTGTTTTTGTTTCATTCTTAGCAACTGCGGCACCCACTGTTCACTCAGTTTTTTGGAATTTAAAACCTTAGCAAAAATATTGCTCAAACTGCCTAATAAATTCCTTACGGCTCACCAACAATATTCTGTATTTATGCCATGATTTTTGCTCTTTATGCACTATCTGGACATCCTTCACGTGGATCATCTTCAAAACTTGCACGACCACGTTGCAATTCAGCAATTCATCTAAATTTGTTTTGTGCTACACCTCCAAAAAGTAAGATTCTTATCATATCACGATATTTGTTTCTTCCATCGTAAAAAATACACACGTCAACTTTAAACCTTTAAAAGATAAGAGTAAGTGAACCAATTTACATGAACTTCGCAAGTGTTTATAACAAGGTGATGAACCTAATGCCGTTATCTCTTACTGAACGACAAAACTTACTGAACAACCAGTTATAAACTGTGATAACCGCAGTATTCTATATTGCCACAAAATTATATTGTATACGGGTTTCTAATTTTATGAGCTGCTTTTCTTGGAAAATGACTTTTATATTTACGTACAACGCCCCTACTAATTTTTTGAAAAACATTATTTTAGGATGAACAAAACGTCACAATCACTGGCAACAAATCTTTTCCTGAGAGTTTTACAGTACTTAAAAACTTACATATTGATTCCAACATGATTAACAACATTTCTTTAGACTCCATTATAAATAAGGATTCTAGTGAGGAGTTGCAAATTGACACCATTTTGGGAACAGTAGATTTCGAACATCTTTATGTCAAAGGAGAGTTTGATGAAGAAAATATTAATGAACTTAATGAAAGTTTAGTTAGAGTCGGTGAAAATCAAACTCTCACATCCGAAATAGTATTTGTAGAGCCACTGTACGTTGAAAAGCTAGTTTTTGAAGAACTAAATAATTTAGATCAACAGGTAGAAGAAAACAATAACAAAAGTGATTTGTTTGATGACAAAGAGACTATTTTTAATAATTTAAATGTAGACGTTCTTGTAGTAGAAGGAAATGTTATTGGAGATGTTGATGGGTTCGATTTAAAAGACCTTAAGGAGAACTATCTTAGTTATACTAAGAACCAAAATATTTATAAACCATATTTCATTCATAAATTGACTTTAAATAACTTAACATCTAAAAATATTAATGATATTCCATCCGAAAGTGTATTTTCTTATGAAAAATTTAAGGCTAACATTACCGACATCTTATCCTATAGAAAACCAACCGTTGAAGGTAAGTTTCTGGCAAATTATTTAAATAGCTAAATTTTAGGCTTCTATAGTTATAGAAAATATAAAAATCGAGGTGGTTTTTCAATTTCATTAAACTCTAAAATTGTTAAAAATACGTTTTTTAAATACATTACATGTTTTGTAGAAATGAATGTTGAAGGCATTACTAATATTAAAATGGTCAACAATAAAAGTTTTGATGATTTGATACAAAACGACGTTTGGATGAAAATGTATGACAATGAAACATCTAAAATTTTAACTGTTGATGTAAGTTATGTTAAGACAATTTCATTATTTTATTAGAACAAATTACATTGGTTATTTTTGAAATTATGTTATATGTTTAATTAACTACCCTTTATTTTAACACATTTAACCATTAATTTAAGTAAAGTTACTGCCCCAAGTTGTATTGACCAATTTTTTTTGTAGGGAGATGTATATTTTGAAACACTAGAAATCCAAAATCTAGCAGGTGCAAATTTTAATGAATACTTTAGCAACCTAGTATTCAAGAACGAAACAGATGTTGAAATACAAAATGTGATTGTTTTTGAAAATGGTATAAAAGTTAAAAAATTAATTGAAACCCAAACACTCAATGGAATTGAACTTGATAATATTCTTAGAAAGGATGGTAAACAAACACTGATGGGCCCAATCAACATTCTGGGAAACGTATCTGTTAAGGATGATTTAAATGTTGAGGGAATGCTTAATAATGTTGATGTTGAGAATATTTTTGATCATTTTATCATTAGGGGATATCATTGGAGATAATATCACTAGATACAGTAAAAAGGTAATTAGGTAACACATATCATTTTCTTTGAAATATTATCCGTTGTTTCAAAGATTGTACATGAACTAAATCAACAGATTTTATTAATAAAACAGGTAACAATATAGGTCGAAACGGTGAGTTTTATGGGTTATACTGATTTATGTATTAAATTTTTGAGTATTGGTGAATCTTTAATTTACGATCTTTCAAATGTTTTTTAAAATACAAATGTATTTCATTTTTTATTATTATTTTAACTATGCAGCTAGAAGTAATGTTTAACCAAAGATTAGCCCAATGCTATACATCAAAAAACAGCTCAGTATGAAAATATCTGTCTTGTGCGCAATAACAAACGAAATAATTTAATGGTCCCCTTACGCACTGATAAATGGAAAAGATTTTGAAGATTTGAAAACGCAATTTGTGTATATTAATGATGATATTGATTTGAGTACCTATATTTTTGTAAAACAAACAACCTTCTTATTTTTAATGAAATTGTGACTATAAGTTTTATTGTTTGAGACTTGTGTACACCAAATCCAAGTAACATTATCAAATGATTTATGCGTTTCTTATTTACGTTTAACCTAAGTTTTTAATGAGAATTTCATAGAAAATAGCAGTGAGACAAGTAAGGCAATCTTAACTATTTTAGTTATCTGAACGATCATTTAATAATTCTTGTGGTGATTATTAATTGGATGGCGAAAACAATTTTTATGCTAAATTTTCAGTTTCAATAAGTTAAACTTACGTTATCAACTTTTTAAGCTCGACATACTGTAGACACATTTTTAACGGATACTGTTACAATATACTAGGTACCAAATTATTTTTAACTAATGTATCTATGCCAGTTTATAACAGCACAACTAGTTTTAACCCATTTCTTCTTTTATATTTGTACATGAAACTATCATATAATGTTTGAAATTTATTTTACCTCTCACATAAATATCGACAATTTAAATAAAAGGCCTTTCCTTATACAGATGATATAAAATCCAATATTACACAATTTTAAATATTCTATTAGTAGCGCAATAATTTTGTAAGTAAAAAAAAACAGTGAATGCTTAATATGATGATGGTAGTAACAAAAGAATTAATCTGGTTTTACCTAATCATTGCGCAAATGGGGCCAACCCCCGTATTCCCACACTCTCCCTGCACGCCTATTTTGTTCTACAGTATTGGGCTTCCATACACCTTTAAATCTTGGTTTTAACCCATTTCTTAAGTTATGCCTCTTTACCTCTTTTTCTGGCTTTTCACCTTTTATAGCGCTTGAGCCTGAATGTGAAAATGAGGAGAGTAATAAATATCAGTAGGCCCGTTTTGCTTTCTCCTGAAGGGGACTTCTCACTCAGTACGCTGCACATCCTACTGACTTAAAGTGGGTGACAACGTCGCCGAGGGGAATCTCCTTAATGCCGGCCAGGGAAAGCCAATACTCGCCCAGCATGGATCTTTTCTTAGACGAAAGTGTAGAGCAGTCACAAAGGATGTGCTCCACCGTCTCGTCTTCCTGTTCACAACCTCTACACAGAGGTGTGTCATTTATACCAATTCTAAAGAGGTGCTTTCGCAATTGACAATGTCCAGTAAAAACGCCCGTGATTAGGCGAAGGTTTGCCCCAGGCATGGCCAAGTAATGTTTGGCTGTATCTCTGTCAGGATATTTCAGTAACTCCCTGGAAAAGTTACAGTCTACTGTTTCATCCCATCGTTTTGTAAACTGCTAATGAGAGTGTCTTTTGATTAGGTCCTTCATTGCAGACCCTGTCAGACCTACAAAAGGTTCGGGTCCCGCCAGCCTTCCTGGCCAACGAGTCAGCAATGCGGTTACCTTTCGAGAGAGCGTGTCCTTTGCTTCAGCAGAGGGTAACCACATTCCTGCTGGAAGGATCCGCAGGGGCACGGTAACATTTTAGTACCAGACCCGAGGTGTAGTGTGGTCTCCTTAGGGCTAGAAATGTCTGTCTGCAATCCGTATGGTTAAGCACAACTTTATCAGTGATGTTCCTAGTAATTATTTCTATAATGGATTTCTATGGTTATGCAGCTATGATCTCGGTTTGGATCAGCTTGGCCATCACCCATAGCCCATTTGATGTTTTTAAGTTTAAAGATGTAGAATAGATTCCACATCCTGTACCTTCTTTTGTTTTCGAATCGTCTGTGTAGATCAGTCTTTCTCAAAGTGGGCGATAACGCTCCCTTGTGGGCGAGGGGGGCGGTAAGAGGCCCAGAAACAATTGGGGGCGCTGATGTGATTTCAGGGGGCGATGGGTGATTTGTAGCTTCAGCTACTTCATATTTTAAAATATACTAAAATTAAAATCCTCCTACTACACAACATCCATTTATTAGTTCATATTTATATCCTATTTTGTTGTATAAATATAAACCAAAAATATATTAAATATTTTATTATTTTTAATGCATTCACAACGCTATTTATATCTTAAGATATTAAGTAATGGGTATCAAACACTGAAAAACATTCGTTTCTTCAAGTGTCGCAGGTGAGATTCCCACCTCCGAAGACACATATTAAAAATGGGTACATCTCTTGTTGCGGCCAAGTTGAGTACTTGCCGAATTCGGGATTTTGTATGTATCTTATCTAGTAAAAATAAAGAAAAATAAAATTGAAATAAGAATGTTTAATTATAATTCACATTTGGCGCGAACAAATATAATACGATTAATTGTGCGATCCTGTATTATAGTCCGTCAACGCATAGCACTCGCTCGCCCCCCCGCCACTCCGCCCGCTCCCCCGTTACTCTTTTTATTGTAAAGTTGTATTATTATGCTTATGATATTGTAAAGTTAAATTATTATTGCTTTATCTGGTAAGAAAAATCTAGTTTGAATATAGGTTTAATAAAACTCCATGCTAAGACTAATATGTTATTAAGATTTTTAATGTGAAAAAACAAAAGGGGGGCGGCACAAAATAACTGATTTTCAAAGTAAGCGTTGGACAAAATAAGTTTGGGAACCTCTGGTGTAGATTTTGATTACACCTGCCACGTTTGTGTTCGATTCTCCTTTAACCTCAATTTTGTAGGGTTTGTTAAAAATAAAACATGGCGCAATAGAGTCGACTTTCCCCTGCAGGAGTGGAAGCGAACCTATCGCCTCAATCCACAAGCGACGTCTCTGTGCTCCAACTCCTACATCGGGCATAACACCAACAGTGCGAAGACGCAACATAACCGTCACAACAACCTACTTGATAAAAATGTCAAGGGGTGTAAAGTTTAGGATAACCTCCATGGCTCTAGTTGGTGTCATTTTCATGGCTCCAGTGGTGTTGATACAAGCCATTCTCTGAACTTGGTCCAGTTTTCGTATGAGTATCGTCTGATGGGCTTTCTGTACCCAGACGACAGCACCTTAGGTTAGCATAGGTATGATGGCCATATAGATCCCCATAGGGTGACTCTAGGTGACATTCGCCAGGATCTGCCTATGGTCCGGCGACACTGCTCATAAGAAATGTATGCTTTCTTGAATTTTCACTCACGAGTACTGTTAATCAGCATAATCCTTGATTATGCGTTTAGTATTAAAAGTAGATAAGAGCAAAAATGTAAGATGGTATATTAAAGCAAACGGTTGCTTTTTAGGTCTGTATACATGGAAATTTAGGAATAACAAAAGATATTAACGATGTAATTTTGTCCGATTTTGCTTCAAGAGTTGCATGGATTACTCAAGACACAGACATTCAAGGACCAGTTAGATTTACTTGCTCAGTAGAATCTTTAAAATATTTAAATGTTGAAGAAGAATTAAACACTAAGCTTTTGTTCGGGAAACAACTGGAGGAATATGTCAATAATGGAGTTTTTGTTAACCGAGGTTTTCAAAAAGGTTAGACGACTGCATAATGTCCAAATTCGATATTAAACTCTTTAAAAATGCAAGGTTCATTATATGTTTGTGGTTTTAGGTTTATTTAAATTTGAAAATATCGCCATTCATGACATTTTAAATACTAAATTTATTAACAATTTGAACATCAACAATATTATTCCTTTGAAAACTGAGCAGGAAATAGAGAGCTTAGATATTGGAGAAATGATTTTAATTCATGATGTTCCTGTTAAAAATAAAGTAAATGGTGTCAAATTAATAGAAGAATTAAATAGAACATTATTGGTAAGTAATTTTTAAAGGTGCTTAAGTTAGAATGTTTGAATTTTCTCTATACTTTGCAGAATAATATCGAGCAAGTAATACCAGCGGAAGTAGTGTTCCTAAATAACGTAATAGTTGAGAATATAATAAGTGCCCCTAAAATTAACAACAAGCCATCCTTAAAAATAGTAACAACTAATACCGATCAGGATTTGTCAGCTCCTTACAACTTTAATACTAAATGTTGGCTAGATAACCACTTAATAGGTGAGTTTGGTAAACAATTAGTTTTAGTAGAATTAGAGGGGTTAGAAAAATACGTAAATCCTTTAGGATTAAGTTTTGACTAAAATAGCTATTTATAATGTCAGTAAAAAAAAGTAATCTTGTTTTTGGGAGATGAAAAGTATTAAACACAATAAAGCAATGAAAAAATAAATTTTTTACAAGTATTATTAAGGTATAGAAAATTATCTATTAATAGGGTTCATTATTGCATGATTGTTTATTATTAAACGATTTTAGTATAGGCAACCAAATATACACAAAATACTATTTTGATTTAGAACTTTGTACTTAAGCCTATTTTACACATACCAAATTAATAATCAATTTGGTAAATTACTTGGTTGGGTAGTTGATTCAAAAAAAAAAGATTTAATTATTTATACACTCATAAGTTATTTACCAGTTTATTTTTGATATTGAAGTTTGTTAACTTAATTACATTTTTATGTGGCTTCTGGTAATGTCATTTCGACACATGGTTTTTTTAAGATTAAAAACGATTTTTGGTTACCAAAAGACAAAAAATTATTAAAAATGAAAAATAGATGAAAAATAGAGCCAGTTTAAATTTCTTTAAGTGTTTGAGTTGACCACCTTAAGCATATCAAGGCACATGAAAAAGTACGTGTTAAAATAATTAACAATTAAGAATTTAAGATAAATAATGATTTTCAAAATATAATAAAAAAACGATTGCAAAAAAAAAACTGTAAGTAACTTAAGCATTCACAATTGACGATTAATCATCTCACCTTTTAACGCGCGAGAATAGCGATTTCAGTCTTCCATATTAATACCCTTTGTTAGTTTAATAACTATTTTAGCGATCGTATGTTTATAAGTATTATTAACATATACAAAATCATTCATTAATAGTCTTTAATAATGCATGATTTTTATTAATAAATGATTATAGAAGAGGTAACTAAATATACACAAAATTAAAGACTTTTTACTTAACAAAACAATATTATTCAACCGTTAACTTTGACATTTGTCAAGTTGGATGTCTAAAACCAAAATACCTTAGGAAAAAGATTCAAAAAAATATAAGTATTTTAAATTTTAATAACAAAACGATTGTCGAAAAAATATTGTTACTTACTCAGGCATTAATTGACGATTGATTAATGATCTCAGACTCTAACGCACGCTCTACGCTTACGCATTGAGTGGCCTCGATAATGAATCTTCCTTATTAATACCCTATTAATTATCTATAAAAATCTAAGTTTTTTTTATAAAACCATTATTTTTAAAGTAAATTTAAACGGGAAACAAAAAATATGGAAAATAAACATAATAATTAAAGGATTCTCCATTTTCTTTATTACGTTTGACAAAAACTAAAAACTTTATATTGACAAAAATAAATATCAAAAATTTTAACTTGCTTTTAAAACAGTTGATGGATTTGTGAACGGTATTAATCTAACCACTTGGAAAAATTCTGCTGTTCTAAC
>JAHBCN010009243.1:0-35968 GCA_019359885.1 Listronotus oregonensis | reverse complement strand
CATTAAATGTATGACAAAATTTTTAATAAACATTTGTTAGGGAAATACGTAAAAAGTTTTTTTTTATTACTTTATACAAAGTGTCCCATAAAAAAGCTACTGTTTTACGAGGATGGAATGAAAAGTTCCAGACCAAGTAGAAAAAAAAAACAAAATATGGATCAAAAACTATTTTTATTTTTCTACCAGGGGCGTAGCTACCGTCGTATCTGCCGTATCAATTATAGGGGCCCCCCGGGCCACGGGGGCCCCTAACGTGCGTAAGCAAAAATTAATAAAAACTTCACAATTTTAAAAACTGAAATTTTATATACGATTAAAGAATATGGAATTGATTTGACTTAATGTAGAGGACAGGGTTACGATGGAGCAAATGTTATGTCGGGTGTTTATAGAGGATTACAAACCCTAATAAAAGAGCATGCTCCGAATGCCGATTATGTTCACTGTGTGCGCACGCATTAAATGTAGTTTCAAACGATGCTGCGAAACTAATTTAGAAAAAGATATATACTTTTTTTGGCAATAGTATAAAATACTGGGCAATGTTAAGTGACGATTCATCTGAAAAATATTTAATTACCCTTAAAAAGGTATGTCCTACCAGATGATCTTCATGAACGACGCTTTATTAGCGGTAAAAAAAAATATTTATTAATTATGAAAACTTTGTACCAAATAAATTTAATTTCGAATAAAAAATATGAACGTGAAGAATGTAAAAATATCATTAACATTTTAGAGAGTTATGATTTCTTAGTGCTTGTCACATTTTTTTCTTTACTATTTAAAATCATTAATCCTATTTTTAAAGCTCTGCAGCATGAAAACAATAACTTACAGAAAACTAGTATTTTATTAAGTAATCTTTTGAATAGACTATGCGAATTAAGACATCAAAATTTATTCAATAGTTTGCTAAATGAGTCCAAAGATTTAGCAAAAGAGTGGGAAGTAACAGCTGTTTTTAAAAACAAAAGCGAAAGATAACTAAGCGTTTTTTTGGATAAGTTATCACAAGATGAGAGAATTTTGGACTTGGAATCCAATTTTAAAGTCAATGTATACTATCGCTGTTTAGATATATTAATTTCTCCAACTAAACAAAGATTTCAGAGCCTTTTCGACCTGAGTTGTATGTTCGAAATATTACAACCGGAGAAACTCCCGTCTTCTTTAAACGGAGAGATATCAAGGAAGTTTAAAGGTGTATGGAAGCCCAATACTGTAGAACAAAATTGTACAGGCGTGCAGGGCAGCGGGAATAGGGGGGTTGGCCCCGCGGAATTTGCGCAATGAATAGTAGGTCAGGGCCGGATTTCCATAATTCTTTGTTACTATCTATAAAATTGACATCATCAAATGTCAAATTCCAACATTCACTGTTTTTTTTTATTTTTGCACAAAATTGTTGGTTATTAAAGGATACTACTATAGAATATTTAAAATTATTGTGTAATATTAGATTTTATATCATCTGATATAATATGGAAAGAATAGATGGCGCCACTTTACTGCCTTCTATTTAAATGGTCGATATTTTTGAAAGTTTTGTATTTTTACCAAAAATCTTTGTAAATAAATAAAAACACAATTTTTTAAAATAAATTTCAAACATTGTATGATAGTATTATGTACTTATCACCAATTTTGTGATAAAAGAAGGGAAAGATAATGTAAATGAGTTTAATCTAATCCTAAGATTCTGGTTGTACATTAAAAAGTGAAAATTTTTATAACTGCTTTTAGGCATATACTTTTCACTAATAACAAACATTCATGAGACAGAATAACAGTGGTTAAAAATGTTTAGTAACCTTTGGTACCTGAGTATTCATTGTAACAGTATCCGTTAAATATTATGTGTGTACAGTATGTCGAGCTTAAAAAGTTGATAATGCAAGATTAAGAAACCAAAAATCTAATTTATTTTTAAACAAATGGTATCGTCTCGAAAGTTGCCTCCTCTCCGATTTTGATCAAATTTTACAGTATACACGGGTTTTTTGGGGCGCTGATTACAAATCTTCATCATCAAAGTTGAAAATTAAACTAACCTCATTTTCACTATATTCTCCCTTCTTGTTGTACACAATTCTTGATTTTTACACTAAAGTGGCACACGATATTTTATAAACACCTTTTAAAACCTTGTATTTTTATTTATTTTACATCTTTTTTCCATTAAATTGCGAACTTTTAAGTTCAAAGGCAGCAGCCATATTTGCTTTAAAAATAAAAGTGTAAAAAAGGTGTAAAATAAACATAAAAAAAAGTTTTGGTGGTGTGAAATATTGTGTGCCAATTTAGTGTAAAAATCAAGAATTTTGTGCAAAAAGAAGGAGAAATAGTGTAAATAAGGTTAGTTTGATTTTCAATTTTGATGATGAATATCTCGAAAACGAAACATTGCCGATTTTTTTTTTAGATTTGTAATCAGCGCTCCACAAAACCGTACCAAAATTGTGATTCCTTTCATTCAATTAGAGGGACCTGTTTATATTAAAATTTGCCTGGTCTGCCCAGTAATCAATAATTTTGATCCTTTAAAAGAGACTAAATTATTAAATGAAATAAAAGTACCTAAATGTAAACCTTATTTCTTTTTAATAATCCACAGAAATACACAAACATTGTGGAAATCATCTAAAAGATAGTTAAGATTGCCTTACTTTTCTCACTAATATTTCCTATGAAATTTTCATTTTCTATTATTCATAATTGGTATATTATTATTTATTCGGTTACCTAACGTTACATCTTATAAGAAGCACCTAATTTAAATATAAAAAATACTTACCTAAAGTTAAAAAGACGGGTATGTTACCCTTGGATTTGCAAGACAAAACCATACAACCTCTAGTCATTTTGTTACGATATTATAAGTAACAAACAATAAACACAAAATTATAGTCACAATTTAATAAACACTAATCACTAAAATAAGAATGTTTTAATCAATCCAAAAAACGGTACTCCGGCTCTCATAAAATTATAATGTGTTGGCTAACTTCACGCTGATTTATCAGTGTGTAAGTAGGCAACACATTAAATTATTTCGTGGAATTTTGTTATTGCGCAGAATCGGCGGGGCCAACTCTGACAGTTATTTTCATACTGGGCTGGACATTTTTTGATCGAATGGGCCATAGCATTGGGCTTCCATACACCTTTAAACTTTCTTGAGAGATATTCAACGCTTCCGGAAAACTGTTGGCTAAATACAATAAAGGCATCTCAGTTAATCTTTATAACCAATAAAAGGCTCTAAAAACATGCTTACAATCTAATATTCAAAAAATTCATTCTCATTAAGGAACTTATTGAATTATTGCTGATAAAATTCAATAGTTTTGCATCCAGTTTTCCGGAGGTAATAACAGCATGCTTTTTATTCTTGACCCTTTCAGTTACAACCGCAACTGCTGAAAGAAGGTTTTCAAAATTAAAACTGATAAAAAATTACCTAGGAACTTCGATGGGACCTGAACGCTTGTCAGACCTGTCACTATTGTCCACAGAGGCAGAAACTTTAAAAATACTAAAGTCATCAGCAGCTATAAATGATTTAATAAATCAGTTTGCCGAAAAAATAGGCAAGGAGAGTGTATATGTAATTTGAATTGTTTGTAAATGTTCGGAAAAAGTGACAGATAGATAATTATGATGAATAAATATTTCTTTTACTTTTATACAAACATTTTTTTTTCTTCTGTAAAAAATCTTTACCCCAAACAAATTCGTATACGGGGCCCCGCCAAGGCACGCTACGCCACTGTTTTCTACATAGATCCGTGTAGCTGAATAGATTAGTTTTATCGGTACTCAAGAGAAGGGATGTTGCGAATATTCGCTTCCCCATTCGCAATTGCGGAACATTCGCATCAATTTGGGCATTCGCATTTGCTTACGCATCTGCAATAATCTATGCGGAGTTTTATGCGGATGCGGATGTCGCGCAAGTTGCTCTACAAGAAAGAAATTAGGTGGGGCCGGCAAGTGGCGCGTGTCATTCACACGTGAATATTGACCAATAGGAGCAGAGATTTCGCTATGATGTTGGATTTTTCAAGTAAAAATGAGAGTAAGGAAACACAAGGAAATATTAGCGCTAAAACTGTACTCAAAACGAAATTACTTTCTTGTCGCATTAAAAAAAGGGGCAATGTTCATGCAAATCCTCTTAAATGGTGGAGCGTTCATCGAGAAAAATTAAAATTATTGTCACCAATAGCACGCAGACATTTATCAACACCACCAGGCAGTGTTGCAAGCGAACAATTGTTCAGTAGCGCGGGTTTAATTTACATACCTCTTCATACCAAGCTTGGCCTCGAGAAGGCGGCAATATTGTTTTTTATTAATTAAATATAATACCCCAATTTTAAACTTCCTCTACTAAGTAATTAGATATACAGGGTGTCCCAAAAGTAATGGGACACAGAGCAACAGCAAATTCCTTAGATCAAAATAATGCATTTTACGTAAACTTGCCTTATCCCCAAAGTTGAGAGTACAGGGTGTCAATCTTTTAATTTTGTTTTCGTTTTTTCATGATAATTTCTTAACTAAATGACATAGCGGCACAAAATTAGGGATATGGGGGTTTTTTGAGGCGAGAAATTTAAATTCGTCCATGCTTTTGATGTTGCTAGTAGAGGGCGCCAGTTACGGCCTACCCCACTTGTTTTAGATGGCATAACTTTTTTTAAGCCTAGTATATTGACCAGTTTATAAAAAAAAGTTACTATGATTCCCTTTGCATCTAAAATTAGGTTTTCTAGGAGCAACTATTTTTAAGATAAACATACTTTAAAGAATCCCGCAATTTTCTAATAAAAATGGGTTTCGGCCAATTGTTTTCAAACTTTGCGTACTAATAGTTCTCAATACGCTGACAAAAGTCTGCATGGTCACAAGACGTGAACACCCTCAAGCCCTCCAAAATCACCCTTAAAGTCACTTGGGATTTAGGGACCTTTGGGAATGATTTTGGGAGGGTTAGGAGGGTTTTCGAGTTCTGTGCCCGTGGAGACTTTTGATCAGTGTATTTAGAACTATTATTTTGCAAAGTTTAAAAACAATTGGCCGAAAAACATTTTCCATAGGAAAATTGCGGGGTCCTTAGTGCGTTTATTTCGAAAACAGTTGCCTTAAATAAAGTATACATTTTTGATGCATCAAAAGCATGAACGAATTTAAATTTCTCGTCTCAAAAAGCTCCAGATCTCAAATTTTGTAACCCTATGTCATTTAGTTAAGAAATTATTACGAAAAAATGAAAACAAAATTAAAAGATTGACACTGTTTCTTAATTATTATCAGTTTTGGTATGAGGCACGTTCACGTAAATTTCATTATTTCAACCTAAGGAATCTGCTGTTGCTCTGTGTCCAGAACCAAGAGGGTATTCAGAAAGGAATGAATGGGGCGATTGCCCTCCTCCTCCGTCAGCCAGAAAAAAGGGAAACTAAAAAAAAGGTTTAAAAATGGAAAAACGTAAATGTTGTTACGGTACTTAGTTAGTTATTAATTGAAAACTTTTTATGTTGCCTTTTCCATTAAGCTAGCATTGGTTATTTGTGAGACGTAGGCCTTCCGTAACTTGCAATTTGCAAGTGAACTTTTTATGCCCTCCACCTCGACGGCTCGGTTTATTGTGGCTCACACCTATTTATATTTCTTCCAAAAGGATCAGACTTCTAATAAATCCGATATCAAATTGGGAGAGAGTTCTTACTACTCCCCTTACTCGTGCCGCGACTTGACACGAGCACAATATGTGTTTTGGTGTGTCCCTGTCTCCTGGAAAGTATGACGAGCAGACGATTAGATCCATCATGCCCTTCTTTTCCGGTCTAGTTACGTGGGTAGCTACCGGGTCCTTCTTACAGGAACCAGATGTTCCTTCTGAGGCCGTATCTCGGACCTTTTAAAGGCAGGGAACCCTTTTTCCTATAAAAGTGGTTCTGTCCGCCTTCTGTTTGGATTCAGTAATCCCTTCCTAAGCGTCTGTTTGTTCGGGATGGATTAGCCCTTCCCCGTGAAACAGGCGTCTCGTTTCGGTCGGCACTCCTTTGTCTGCTTGGGATCTTGGATGGCACGCTTTCTGTTTGGAGCTAGGGAAGTAATAGTCCACCACGGCAGAGCCCCGCATTACCGCAGTAAGGCTAGATACTCCGAGAGGTCGCCCTGTATCTCAAAGGCACCGTTGGAGACACCTGTTTAAGGCACAGGATGTCATTTACTCATCAACACGATATGCTAACACCTTGAGTTAAGCCTTGTGTTCGTCTTAACTTTGAATCCCGTTCCATACGCTAGCAACTGGAGTTGCCGATAATCGGCAACTCCGACGCATGTTACAAAAGATCTTACTGGGCCCAACCACTACATCGGAATGCGACAGCGTTGTTTTCTTAGGCATAACAGGCGATGAATGAGTGCTTTGTTCTTGTTAGCCAAATAATATTTTCACTCTGTTTGCCGGCAATACATGTACTGACTAGTCATTTCAGGGAATGACGGATAAAAGTGTTAATATATACATATAAAAAGTAAATTTACTAATAATTATTTTATTTTGCATTTAAGTCATTAAGAAAACTTTCACGCGTCAATGTTAGATATAAATACATTTGTTTAGATTTAAATTGAAACGTGACAGTTAATTTTAAAAATATTAGGGATACGTACATCGTACGAGCATTGACGACATTTATTACGTATCGAACACGCCTCTTTTTCCGTATTAAATTAACTTTAATTTAAGAAAAAAATGATGCAATATATTTTTATTGATAGTAATATGAATCCAAAGGTGGAGTCCAGTGACGCTATTCTTGGTCATTCGCTTCTTTAAGGATCCGTGGAATCTATTGATAAATTTGTTAAAAATTCGACAAATTCTGAAAGATGCAAATGGCCAAGAATAGCGCCCCCGACCCTATAAGGGGGTGTTAAAGACGTTTCAAATTACCGGGGTGCGTATTGGCATTGTCTTTTATGGTACGACGCAACCTTAAAAAAATGTATATCAAATTGCGGAAAACAATTTGCTTATAAAAGGGTGGACATTTTCCCCTGCGTTAAACAATAAGTAATAGATATGGATGCGTCTGAATGCACTAGACTTTTGTCACGAGTAGGAGAGACAATATCTTCCGATTCTTGGCGCCAGTGGAACCCATGTCTTACTCTTTTTAAATAAAAAAAAACTGCAAATCCTAGACCCACCACTGAGTTCTGCTTTATACTAACCAAAGCTAGCAGAACTAGACCTAAGACCTAGTTCTGATCAAGGATGGATTAAGAAAATCCTTTTGGGGGAGCGGTCTTAGGCCGGATAACTGGGGGATTCGTGTTGGAATACCCTCCAACTTAGAAGGAGTCCGGGGGTCATCCGTCCAGATTAGCCACCCGTCTGGCTCCACTTGCAAATTGCGGCCTAGGTTGAACTCACTTATGGTCTGCACGATCTCCGGACTTAAACACCCTGGATTTTTCCTGTGGGCCCAACTGAAGACCCTGGTGTACGCTACTCCATTGGAAAATGTAGAAGATCCATTGCTGGTTATAACTCAATAGGAAACGTCTCTGCTGTTTTTGAGAGTGTTCGCTAGTCGATGAAGAGAAGATTGGAGTTGGCCACTTTCAACAGTTTTTTTAATTTTTGGTTAGAAAATGTTAAATATCCATTTTTGCCTTGTAGTTTTCCCTTGGTAGTTTTTAATAAATATTTCAGGAACGTTTAAAAATATATTCACAAATGCAATAAAATAATTTTTATATTTTCTCTTGTAAATAAATCAAGATATGACAAAAATTCATCAGACAAAAAAACTTGAATTTTTAATTGCTATATTATCTTAAAAAGTTAAATGTGATAACGCAGATATTCTATTCTTCGAGCAAATACCTACTAGAGGCAGCCTTGCGCTTGGTCATGCAAACAAGCGTGCGACAGAGAAAAAAGAATAAGAGTACAACCTTTCTCTCTCTTTCTCTGCGTACTGATTTGTCAGCGGGGTATATATCTCTTCCGATGTTATCGAATCGTCTCTCCCGTAGCTTTAACACATTTCGTTGACACGTTCGAGCGGTGTTGGAGTCACTCTCGTTGGTTTTGACGTTTTTATTGTGAGGTTAGATCTTTGCTTTGTTATTATTGTTCTTTTTGTGTTGTTCTCAGAATATTGATATTATTTGCTTATGGATTGTAATCCCATAATAAATAAACACTTTTTGTTAATTTTGTGATTATACTTGTTGCCAGTTTATTTTAAAGAATCTAATGTTATTAACGAAGACTTTATAAATAGCTTATAAAAAGGGGAAAGTTTTCAGTAAAATTCTGCAAACAATACTAATCAATATTTTATTCATACCTTACGCCTTACGGCAATAGTACCGCCTCTTCATTAACTCGTTAATCTGACTATGAAGAATTCAGTAACATATGAACAAAATAGTGATCCTTTCCCTATAACTACACACATTAAGGTGGAGAAAGGGACGCCAAGGTGATAATAATTATATAGAAAATTGTTTCCTTTCTGTCTTCCATTTAATAAATGTAACCAACTATATTTAGCAAAAACAAAATGGTAAAAGCTTTTTTTAATAGTATTGTAAGAAGCAGATCCAGGTACCTAAGACGGTAACAAAAAAAACAATATATAAATTACTTGTTCTTTGGTCATGCAATGAGGGCTAAACAGAGCCAAATTTTTGGTTTCTTTATATTTAAAGAAAAATGTGAAATAGCTATCTTGTGCATTTTTTTCTTATATAATTTCGAAGAACACTTAATAAGATAACCTAGGCCTACCACACAAATGTGTACACGAAATGTTTCAAACTATTTTTGCCCATATCATAACTTTGGTCTCCTTCCACATAAAGATATTAGTTTATTGCCATAAATATTTTAATTACCTGTAAAAAAAAGTAAGAAAGGTATGTGAAGTGATCTCTAAGGAATTCGATTTTGAAAATTGCCATTTTACTACTGACTGACTCATCAAAATCTGAGACACTTTCCGAGGAAGTAAAAACTTGAACATATTTACTCGGAACGCCCTGAAACGAGGCCGTAATACTGCCTCTTTGGAGGGTATTTTAGAATTTTGTCATATTTGTCTTAGAATTTAAAATTCAGGGAGGATTTTATTTACGTAACAAAGAAAATTGCTACATTTTTAGCTAGCAGACCCCAAACCAAGCACGATTTAAAAGTGCATTTACGCTACACCTTAGGGTTTTATTATCGTTATAAAATATGTAAAATCCTCCTATTCTGTGAAAAAAATATAAATTTATCATATGGCTTGCCATATATTTTTTATAACTCTGCCTGACAGTCCAAGAATATATTGTAAAAGTGTAAGTTTATTGGTCTGTGCGAATTATAAAAATTTGTTTGTATTTTTTTAGCTCATTTTATCTAGACGTGCCAAAGATAAAAATGGAGGCACTTGAAAATACAGAAATTAAAACTGAAGAGTTTTATGATTTGGTTATTAAATCTGAAGAAGTTTATATAAAAAGCGAAGACGAAAGCAGGTATGATTGGGAAGCCAAGTTTTTGTTCTCATTTTAACAGTAAATAATAAATAATTAAGTAAATAATTAACTTGCTTATAAAAAAAGCGTCAGTAAATAATATAGAGCGCTCGTGGCAGAAAAAAGAGACCGATTTTTTACAGGCTGCCTTTGATACGGGTGATATAGAACATTTTTTTACAGTGTAAAAGTTATTTAAATATAACCTTAACAGTTCACAATATAGAATAAAACAAATGGCAGCCTAATATGATATATACATATAACTGCAAAACTATTTTTTAATTTGCATAATAAAAGTAAGACTTTTAACGATTTTTTACAGTCGGCCATTGTGTTCCAACAATGTTTAGTTAGTAAATAAACAAATTATTGAATGGCAGACAATTTATGATGGTACATCTAGCGGTAATTGAAACTTTGAATATTATAGAATCGCGCGGTAGGCTGGTAACGTAAGATTGATGGGGTCAGGTAAAGTTAGGTGCACTACGATTGTTCTTTGCATGCATCATGATGCACATAACCCTACCTGACCCCGGTCAATCTTTCATCACCTGACCATGGCGTCCTAACGCACTTGACCCCGGTCAATCCGGCTTTTTCTGTGTAATTAAATTTACGCATAATAGTTTTAGAATAAAAAACTGAGGTTTTCTGAGTAATTACAATTCACGCACATTACGTAATTGGGATTCTGGACGTTTATTTCTTAACATCAATATTTTTAAAAATAATTTTTAACAAATTATTTTTGTATAACATCTAAAAACGAAGTAACTGTTTTGTGTGTAAAATATTCATAAATTTACACACAAAAAGCTTTAAGTTTACCCAATAATTCTGCAAATATTTCCCCACATATTTGATGTAAAAAATGTATAATAAAAATAAAAATGAAAAAAAAAAAATTTAATTAATATTAATAAACATACCTAAATATATATTTAAATTCATTTGAGAAGTATTTTAAAGATTATTAAATTAAAAAAAAAGGTATGGAGTGGAATCGAACCCCAAACCTCTGCAGGTTTCTGCTGTTTGCTTTTACAAAATAGTTGGCCATGGTAAAAGTACTTGACAGAATTTGTAAAATATTGCAAAAAATTCACACAAAAACAATGGATAATATAAGAAAATCTTATTAAAACAGTTTCGAAAGTAAATATCACAATAGGCGCAAGTAGGCAAACAAGCAGGTGACGTCGTTATAAACTCGACCAATCAGGAGCGTTTTGTGTTATGTGACAAACGTTTAAAAAATACATTTTTATGTACGGATTTTTAAATAAATAAGATATTATGTTCAACTTACGTTAATAAATAACCATTTTTAAACTACCTTTACAAATCGTCTGCCATTGAATAGTTTGTTTATTTATTACCTAAATATTGTTTGAAAACAATGGCAGACTGTAAAAAATTGTTAACCATTATAAGTTTTTTACTCCGTTTGCCTCCTCCGTTTAACTCCGTCTGCCTACACTTTAAACTTCGTGAATTAGTATGCTAATAATTTAATATGAAATATTTATTGTAAAAGTTGTTATTTATTCAATAGGCAGACTGTAAAAAATTGTTCTGAAATACTGTGAAAAATTTGTTAATTAACTTTTATGTATCAATTTTTAAATATCGAGAAACAGTCTGCCTTGTGAAAATTCGTCAATCTCATGCACACATTAGTCTAAATTGTGCTTGACTGTAAAAAAGTGTTTTTAGTTACACGATTTTTTTGCGAACTAGCATTAGTATGCTTTATTCTTGTACTGGAGAAAACCGTCTGCCTGCAACTTTTTTGTGGATTTGGCAATCTAGCCTTATGCTTCAACAATTGGCAGACTGTAAAAAGTTGATTTAGGAAGCTTCTTTTTTTTGCTAATTAAAGTTAATGTTCATATATGAAGTAACACGTTGCGGAACTTAATAGGTGCATCTATCTATAGCTTGTGGCTATAAATATCACCCGTATCAAAGGCAGCCTGTAAAAAATCGGTCTCTTTTTTCTGCCGCGAGCGCTCGGTCTAATATCAGTTTGTCACATATCATCAGTTTAAAGGTAAAAGTCACTAATTGTAAGTAAAATTTTTTTGGTTTAGGAAATAGCAATAATATTATACAAAAATTAAAGTGAAGAAAAAAAGAAAAACCGTATAAGGTTTACTATTTCACTAGAGATGTTTAGTAATTATAAAGGTAGTTGATAGTTTCTTTATATGTTAGAAAAAAATTGTACTTAGTGATTTTTACCTTTAAAATAACGATATTAAATTACAATTCGGGTCTTGTAAAGAAAACAACCCACGAAATTGAACGACTTTTAAAGTTGCAATGTAACATATACTTTAAATAATATTATTTAAAAAAAAAAGTTGCGGATGAAGTAGTTTTTACTAAAAAAATCGTAATTGAAATTAAAAATTGGTCATTATTTGACATTTTATTTTAAATATTTACGGTTTCCGTGTAATAAATACATGCGCCGCTACAAGACAGTGTTGCCAAACGAAAATATTATTAATTTTTAATAAAAAACCTTAAATATAATATTTGAATTTCAAGCCACTTGCAAAACGCAATAAAAACATACCCTATTTTTGGTAATTGTTTCATATCACTGTTTCGGCTTTTTCAAGAGATTTTTAAATATTTCTTTTACAGGGGACTTATATGAATACAATATAATAATAATCCGTTGGGAGAGCTTCAAAAATATATTTCAATAATTTGTTATTAACAACTATATACTAATACATACTTACGGGATGGATGAGTGAACAGGGGTGCTGGGCGGGGTTAAAACAGCAATAATCCAACAGGAGATAAAAAGTATTTTACGTCACCCATAGAACTTTTTCTTTATGAAAATATAACAAAAACTGCAAAATTACACAATAATTCATTGTTTATTAACATATGTTTATTAATATATGTTGCCAAACTTTGCATTATTCACGGTACTATTAATCTATTTCTATAAAGTGTAAAGTTAAAGAGAAAATACGACCGTTTAAGAAGGAGGAAAACAATAAAATTATATAGACTCGCATCTAGAGAAACCCCGCTGGCGAGCTTCTTGACAGTGTTGACACATGAAACATGCTTTATTATGCAGGGACTCGACAAGTAATTTGAAAAGTAGGATTTTTCTAAATAACGCTTTTAATGTAAAAAAGCAAATCATGGGTCTTTTCTAATACGTCTCCGCATTTTTACGTTTGAAATATAATTGGGGAAAATAAAAAGCCGCTTTGCTAACCAGAACTAACCATGACCGACTAGAACTTAGGGCTTTTGAATTTGTCTAAATTATTTGTAGAAGTTATAAAGAAAATTTTAACAACGTATTAGAAAAAACCCGGGAAATATATAATTACACTTTTAAAAAAATGTATAACTTCTACCATATCATTGTGAATATTATTGTCTTCGGAAAAATGACGTTTATACATAATTTCTGCTAAGTTGCCAATTGTTTTTTTAAAAATTTTCTAAATTACTGCAATAAATGCAGCAGTTTGGCAACGTCATTCTCTTCACAATTATTTCTTGCCAATAGGTTTGTTCCATGATACTATTACTAGAAGATAAACCCACTTGGCGATTTAATTTCGTACGACGTTGCGCATGACAAAAATTCTGCTTGTCGGTTGGGAAAGCAGTGTTTTAAAGCCTTTTTTTAACGTTTATTGTATTTTGGCATTACTTAATCCATCTAACATCTAAACAGAAATCGGAATGCCATATTAAAACTCGCTGTTTCTGGGGAAATTTGTCATCGAGTGACGTCAGGCGCGCGAGAGAGATAGGCTTATCTCATGCGCGTGGGTTTATCTTCTCGAGTAATAGTATCATGGGTTTGTTCCAACAAGAAATCCGGTATCGTTTCGAAATCGTTTTTGAACTGTTTTTTGGTGCGCTTAGACGCATGCGCGGTCTTAAAATAGTTTCGTGATGATACGAAAAGTACAAACGTTGGATCGCTTTGCGGATCGTTTTTGGGACTGTCAAATGAAAAGTTTTTTAATTTTTTGTTTTAAAAATATAACTCTACTTTTCTACTTATTATTTTTGTGATCAAAGTTAGCAAATATCACTCATAATATCGTCACTCATCTTTAAAGATAATTAAATTTAATGATGTGCGTAGGAGGTGTAAAAATTAATGTTTTTGAATAATTAAACAAGCGAGGAAATAGAAAATGCTAAAGCACGTTGCACGCTATTCGCTAAATAAAGTTAGGATTATGCAGAAAAATTAAATTAAGTTAAAATAAGTTAAAGTCACACAAGAAAAGATAAACATTATGTGATCAAATTATTTTAATTATACACATAAATTAAAAATTAAGTTAAGTTAAAAAGATAAACAACTTTTAACTTTCTTAACTTTTTTAAATGTTTTAACCTTATCATAAAATGAAATTAACGTTTCATTTTTAAAATATTTAAACTCCCACACAATAACATCATAAAACTTACAGAAACTCGTCTTTCCCATGCGTTATAAAAAAATGTAACAAAAGTATATATTTTTTAGACAAATATTTATTTAAGAAGTTAACAAATTACCGGACAGCTGCCAGAGAGTGCACCAATAAAATAGAAATCACGAAAACCCTATTAACAGTGATTTGCCCTACGTATGCTAAATTTTATTGTAATTCTTAAACTGATTGGCATGTTTTCACACAAATGTCTTAATTTATAATAACCTAATTTTTGTTAACTTAAATGAACTTAACTTTTCTGCATAATCCTACCTTAACAGTAAACATATGAAGATGAAATATGAAACAATAAACATGAAACAGCTGTTAAAAATCAAAAATCTAGTGCCAAGATGTTCAATGCGCAAGTCAACCCAAACAGTTTTCAATTTAGGCCATGTATCAGAATTACCGTTCTGAAACCGTAACTAAACGATCCCAAGTTTTCTTGGTACACAAACAGGATCGTCCGATAACCGCCACGTCTCTGTTGGAACGCACTTTAATCACTGCGCATGAGCGTGATCGTTCGGTGATGGTTTTTCGACGTTCTGGAACAAACCTATTGAAAAATTTTCCTGGTTTCACGTGACCACAACTAACCAATCCAGTTTTCTTTGCACCACAAAATAAAATATCCGATATTATAACACGTCCGACAAACAATAAATTATTGTGAAATGTTGCAGTTTTCTAATATTTTGATGTCGAAAAAGTGCCGTGGGGGACGTAAAATAGTTTTTGTGTTTATCTCCTGTTGTATTATTGCTGTTGCATTCCCGTTCAGCACCCCTGTTCACTCCTCCATCCCGTAAGTATGTATTAGTATATATTTGTTGTTAAAAAAAATATTGAAACATTATTTTTAAGCTTCCCCACCTGATTATTATTAAATTGTACACATATAAGTAGCCTGAAAAAGAATTTTTTAAAAATCTTTTAAAATAGCCAAAACAGCTATATGAAACAATTACCCTATTTTTGGCTATACAAAATTGAAAAATTAAGATATTAGTCTTTTTTTATTTTATCGACGACGTATTTATAATAAAAAAATACAACTTAACGAGAAAAACCGAACCAGAACTAGGTAATGGTTTGGAAGTTGTTGTTCGTTGGTTCTGGTTAGTTTTTTCTAAAAAAAACTGCATTTCTGTTAAACGGAAAAAACAACCTCCAATAATAACAAATAATTAAAAAACACCTGGCAACATTGCTTATTCAAGCAGAGACACGTAAAAGAACTAGAGTTGCCGCGAGACGAACAGACGAGATAAAGCCTTGTCCCGTCTCGTCTCGTCTCGAAATTTCGAGATAATATATTTCGAGACGAGACGAGACAAGGGTTTGAGACGAGACACGTTTGTCTCGTCGTCTCTTTGTCTCGTTTGTCTCGAGTTGTTTTTTTTTTTTTTTGTTAGGTTTTATGGCACTGGTTTAACCAACTGGCCAGCTTCTTTTTGTTTTTGTTTTGGTTTATTTCAATTAAATTAATTTCAATATACAGTGCAGTAGTAATGTATAGGATAATTTTAATAAAAATAAGATCGGAAGTTTTATAAACATGCTTGGACCCGTCGACATTTATTTTTAGGTACATGTTACACATTTTTTAAACTAATTTTATGTCTGCACAGGGCACAAGATGGTGATAAAAAGAATGTTGTTTAAATGGAACACACATATTTTATCATTACATTATTAATCCCAATGTTTAATTCTAAAAATGTTCATTCCATTTTTTTTTTACCAATTTTTAACTTTTCCATAATAATTAAGTATACCCAAACTATCCTAAATGGCAATATTCTTATACATACGTAACTTTCTGGGTATAGAATGTAAAGTAGGTATATGAATTTCTAGAATGAAATAAATATAATCCAAAACTGTAAAAATATGAGTAGGTATAGGTATTCTATTTTAAATTTTAAAAAATATTTTTGTAGCACCCTAACACTTTATGAACGTGCCCTGTCTCATTCAAAATATCGTTAAAATTTAACATAGTATTTAACCATATACCTAATACTTACATAAGCACATTATCTACACATCTTATATTCAAGGCAAAATTACTTTCCTCGCCATCGTTGCCCCCACCCTGTACACTATATACCTACAAAGTAATTGCAAAATCTGCTGCAAGCAATATTTTTTTTAAGGAGGATGCATTGTTTTCAGTTTAAATTAAAATTTTTTAAAACATAATAGCGGAAAAAAGTAAGAGAAAACATTCAAAAACCCTCTGCATAGGCATCAAAAAGTGCCCCCCGCCCCTTTTATACTTTGCCGACACCCGTTTTATTCGGGATGCGGCAATAGTTCTTGCATGTTTTTTAATATTTTTAAAGATCTATAGAGCGGTTGCCAAAAATTTTTTTGACATTTTCCTTAGTTCATTTTTTGTGTTTGAAGCTTGTAAGAAGTAAGAAGATGAATTAATTTTTTTTAAAAAATGGAACATCCTGTATAAATGCTTATTTTTTTTTTATAACACGCCTTGTAAAGAAAAGTTGACGTGATTGAGCTTTTCTTAAAATTTGTGTAGTTTTTCCTGAAAATTGGTGATTTCAGGCTTTACGGAAAACCCACAATATGCAACTAAAAATAAAATAATGAAGCTAATAATTTGTTTTTTTTATTTAAAATAAAAATATAGAAATATAAAGTGACATAAAAATGTCCACAAAATAGAAAAAAATCTAAAAAAAAGAAACATGTCATAAACTCATTACAAAACACAGGAAAAAATGTTTTCTAGAAATTTTTCTTATAATTATATTAGGGTGTTTGAGAAATATTTTTTTAAAAATCTTTAACAGCAGTTGGATTTCAAAAAAAGTCTCTATAAACATAAGTTTGATATGCATCGTTTCGAAATTGGAAATACGCAGGGTCCTAAAGTTAAAAGAAGTTTTTATTGTACATAATTTTTTAAAAAATTATTTTATAAAACAACTTAAAATACAACTTTTTCGTTATTTAAGTTTTTTCGAGAGAAATTAAAACTTTACTTTTGAAAAGGGTATAAAAAAGAATCGGTTTTAATTTTTTCTTGAAAAGCAAAGCAAAATTTAAAAAAATCAGGAGACAAAATAGTTGTATTTTAAGTTGTTTTATCTGGGGTAATACCACGAGTGCTTAAAAATTACCGAACATTTTTACGATAGCGTGTTTTCTTTTTAATTTCACGAATCTGAGGGACGAGTGAAATTTTTAAAGAATACACGCCTGAGTAAAAAAATACCTTTAATTTAAAGCCGACGGGATTTAGGGAATATTTCAAGAATCAAAAACGTAGATAAAAATTTATTAACTTAAAATTAAATATTAATTTAACAAACCGTCATTATTATTTAAAAATTTCGTATTGTTAATTTGACAGTAAGTGGAAAACACGGCCCAGACGACGTGGAATTTCGCCGGGAATTTTTCCCTTACCACTTCCTTATGGAAAAATATTACATGAGTGAAATATTCAAAAAAAATTAAAAATTATAAAACCACAGGGTGATATACTTTTTAAAGCAATTAATTTTAGCTTCTTTTTTTAACACCCTGTATTTCTGAAACGATGCATTTCTTAACCTATGTTTATAGGGAAAATTATTTTTGGGATCCAGGGGTGCTGTCGAAGTTTGTAACACCAAACTTAAACAACCTGTATAATTTTAAGAACTACAAAATATTCTTAGTTTTAGTCATTAAAATTTTTCGAGATTCTGTCTGTCTCGTTCCCTTGTCCCCGAAGGATTTTATCTGTCTGCCCGTCTCGAAATTCGAGACAAAATGCTCTCGAGACGAGACAAAATGGCTTCGAGACGAGACGAGACGTCTCGTATCTCGTGTCTCGCGGCAACCCTAAAAAGAACGGCATCGTATCACCTCTTTAGTTTATTTTTTGTTTTATGTTTTTTAAATTTAATTAAAAGACATGAAGTATCCGCATTTTTTTTTGCTCAAAGTGTTTCAAAAATGATAAACTTTCGAATGTATAATCAAAAAAACGAATCTGGGTTGTTTTCCTTTTACCAAAACACCTACAACCTATTTTTTATGTTGAATGTTTTTCTTTTTTCTTTGTAGTTCATCAGAATACCCATTTTACGTGAGAAAAGAAGACGAGTTCCACAAACTTGATAAGAAATCATTATTAAATGTCAGTAAATACCAAGCGTCTAAGCATGACAAAAGTAAATTTAATGAGGAGGACAATAAGGATTTAAAAGTTTATAAATTTTAAAAAAAGAATTTCCAAAAACCCTCCTTAAAGATTATTTTTACAAAAATTAAAAAAAATGTATTGAATCTGATTATGAAACAAACAAGAAAGGTATTTCAAAAAGACACGATATTTGCTGTGAGAATCCTAATTTAGCTAAAATACACAAATGCAATGAATGTTCTTATATAACAGCTGATAGAAGTAATTTAAAAAGACATGTAATAAGACAAAGTAGGAAGAAAATTGAAAACCAAAAAAGAACCAAAAAAAGAAACACTGACAAAAAAAAATTTAAGGAAACATGTTGTTTGTCATAGGAATGTTAAAACACACAAATGTGATGGATGCAGTTACCAAACAAATAAAAAAGGGAATTTAAAAAGACATCTTATTCGCCATAAAAATTGTAAACAAGTTAAAAGGCACCCGAATGTGCATAACATGACATGAATGTTATTATAAAACCCTTTAAAGTGCGAGTTTCTAACTTGGAATAAATTCAATAAAATAAAAACAAGTTATTTTTTGGAAAAAAGATGAAAAAGGTGGAATTTTAAATGCGTTTAATTTTTATTTGCATAAAAATGGGCCAAAAATCTAAATTATTCTATAAATTTGAATTGCATATGTGCTAAAAATTACAGGATTTTTTTTTGAAAACAAAGTAAATTTCACAGACTGATTTTAATAAGCTGAAGAAGTTTATGTAAAAATTGTTTGTTTTATTATTGTTAAATTGTTTTTAGAATATAAATTTTATTTTGTAAAAATAAACCTAATGAAGACATTTAAAAAATAAACTTAAAAATTATTAAAAATATGAGTTTTATTTTTACCATAATGACATAAACATTTCCTAACCAACATCATGACTGTTTTTTAAAAAAAAAATGAAGAAGTTTATGTAAAAATTGTTTGTTTAATTATTGTTAAATTGTTTTTAGAATATAAATTTTATTTTTTAAAAATAAACCCAATGAAGACATTTTTTTAAAAATAAACTTAAAAATTATTAAAAATATGAGTTTTATTTTTACCATAATGACATAAACATTTCAACCAACATCATGACTGATTTAAAAAATGAAGAAGTTTATGTAAAATTGTTTGTTTAATTATTGTTAAATTGTTTTAGAATCTAAATTTTATTTTTAAAAATAAACCCAATGAAGACATTTAAAAATAAACTTAAAAATTATTAAAAATATGAGTTTTATTTTTACCATAATGACATAAACATTTCCTAACCAACATCATGACTGTTTTTAAAAAATGAAGAAGTTATGAAAAAATTGTTTGTTTTATTATTGTTAAATTGTTTTTAGAATATAAATTTTATTTTTAAAAATAAACCCAATAAAACAATTTAAAAATAAACTTAAAAATTATTAAAAAATATGAGTTTTATTTTTACCATAATGACATAAACATTTCCTAACCAACATCATGACTGATTTTAAAAAAATGAAGAAGTTTATGTAAAAATTGTTTGTTTTATTATTGTTAAATTGTTTTTAGAATATAAATTTTATTTTGTAAAAATAAACCCAATGAAGACATTTAAAAAATAAACTTAAAAATTATTAAAAATATGAGTTTTATTTTTACCATAATGACATAAACATTTCCTAACCAACATCATGACTGATTTTAAAAAAATGAAGAAGTTTATGTAAAAATTGTTTGTTTTATTATTGTTAAATTGTTTTTAGAATATAAATTTTATTTTTTAAAAATAAACCCAATAAAGACAATTAAAAAATAAACTTAAAAATTATTAAAAATATGAGTTTTATTTTTACCATAATGACATAAACATTTCCTAACCAACATCATGACTGATTTTAAAAAATGAAGAAGTTTATGTAAAAATTGTTTGTTTTATTATTGTTAAATTGTTTTTAAATATAAATTTTATTTTTTAAAAATAAACCCAATAAAGACATTAAAAAAATAAATTTAAAAAATTATTAAAAATATGAGTTTTATTTTTACCATAATGACATAAACATTTCCTAACCAACATCATGACTGATTTAAAATGAAGAAGTTTATGGTAAAAATTGTTTGTTTTATTATTGTTAAATTGTTATTTAGAATATAAATTTTATTTTGTAAAATTAAACCCAATGAAGAATTAAAAAATAAACTTAAAAATTATTAAAAATATGAGTTTTATTTTTACATAATGTACATAAACATTTCCTAACCAACATCATGACTGATTTTAAAAAAATGAAGAAGTTTATGTAAAAATTGTTTGTTTTATTATTGTTAAATTGTTTTTAGAATCTAAATTTTATTTTTTAAAAATAAACCCAATGAAGACATTTAAAAAATAAACTTAAAAATTATTAAAAATATGAGTTTTATTTTTACCATAATGACATAAACATTTCCTAACCAACATCATGACTGATTTTAAAAATGAAGAAGTTTATGTAAAAATTGTTTGTTTTATTATTGTTAAATTGTTTTTAGAATATAAATTTTATTTTTTAAAAATAAACCCAATAAAGACAATTAAAAAATAAACTTAAAAATTATTAAAAATATGAGTTTTATTTTTACCATAATGACATAAACATTTCCTAACCAACATCTTAAGGGTTTATTAATATTGTCAGAATTAGGGATCGACCGATACCGATATTGGTATATCGACCATATCAGCCTTCTGGGCCGATACCGGTATCGTCCGATATGTAAAGTGCAATATCGGCCTAATATCAATAATGCAACAAAATTAAATTTTTTGCCCTTTTTGGGCTTAGACGATTTCTTTGCGCTTTCATATATGTTCCCTGTTGAAATAAATAGCTGTTCACTGGCCCCACTACTTGGTGGGGGTGCTAAATATATTACTGCACATTTATATAAAAATGGAAAAATCTCTTTTTTATTTGCCCACCAAGTCACAGGATCTTCTTTTTTTGATGTTTTGGCTAATTCAATGTACATTTTATGTTCCCCTTGAGTTTTATTAATTTAATCATTGGCTTCCCTATCTAATGGCGATTTACTTGCTGGCGTACTGGTAAATTTCTCAAAGGTATTCCAAAACAAACTATGAGGAATTAAGTGAGGAACATTGTCTTGGTTTACTTTTTTTTAGCAATTTTTCCCAGAGGAGCATCATCATCGTCACTCACATCGGCTATTTACTTTCTACCAGGGTTGTTGTATTAGGGTATTGTATTCATTTTTTAAATCTGTATAGGTTTTTTGCGATAAAGCATTTTTGAAAAAACATTACATATAATAAATTGACCAAAAGAAGAGTTTTATCAGTAAAATAGTCTTTGCACCTTTTATTAAAAAAATTTAAGCTCATTTTTAGTAGTCTATGTGTCTTAAGTAATGGTATTACTTCTGATTTGTTCTTACTAAAAAACTTGGAAATCTCTTAAAAGGGTTTTAATAGATTTCGTAAGTTTTTTGCTAGTTTCCACTGGTGATTTGTTAAAACTGGATCATCCATTATAAATATATTTTAAGCATTTTTTGTTCTACAAGCGTTTCAACCTATAAAAACTTGAATTTCATCTTGTAGGTACATCCTAAATTAAAGATTTTTTCGCCATTATTAAGAGTCCATTGAATATTCTTCAGTCTATCACAAGCCATAGAGGAGTGACTCAAATGAGTTGCTATACGCCTCGTTTTTGCCAATAAATTTAGGATTGAGCGTTGATTTTCGAATGAGTCGCGTATGGCTAATTGTATTGATCAAGTGGACGTAAAGTCGCGCGTTCAAATTCAGGGATTCACCGAACATCGAACGAACGCTATATTTTGTTTTTTTTCAAAACTTTCTAAAAAATTAATCAATTCTAGCTAATTTATGCAGTAAAATATCCATAATAAAAATATGGCCGATATATCGGTATGGGCCGATATCAGCCATGCCTATATCGGTATCGGCTAGGGATGCGCGATGTTCATCGATGGTCTAGAAACATCGATGGTTGGTTGATCGATGATCGATGTTTTGTCATCGATGGTCGGGTATCGAAAACATCGATGATAACATCGATGTTTCCTTCTAACATCGATATTTTTTGCAAAGGTAAAAAAAATAACAATGTTTTAAAAACAAATAATCTTAAGGATATACTAAAAATTTTTATGATGTGTCTTTCTTTGTCATCGAAAGTTTGGTAAAGACATAAAGGTTTTACCCATTTATTTATAAAAAAAATAATAATTAAATGTTATATAAGATTCAAGAAGTCAAGAAAAATTTTAAACATACGTTTAAAACTGCTTTTAGCGAACTGAATCTTGCACTTTATTTATACATACTGCCTACAACTTTGTATAAAAACTAAGACCTATATTATTAGAAAAAATTATTATAATTAATTTTATTAAATTATATTATGTAAGTAATTATTATAATTCAATATTATTATTTATTAGACAAAAATAAGTAGCCACCCCTGATAATGAATCTTTCTTAATTCCGAGCCGATCCGCACTCCGCTAAACGATCATAGTGTCGCGGATCTTTTTGCGGCGCCTTTGGAGTTGGCGGTGCGCTATGGATGCTAATAATGCTAATAGACCATGAACGAACCATCACATCGTACCATCGATGATAGAAAAACATCGATGTTGTATGTTCGATATATCGTTACCATCGATGGTCAGGTTTCGATGTTGCCATCGATGTTTAACATCGATGTTTGGCTTCGATGTCGCATCCCTAGTATCGGCCACAGAAAATTATATCTTTCGATCCCTAGTCAGATAACTCTTACAATATGTGTTAAAAGAATTTAGACTTTACAATATTCCATTCAAAATGTTCTTACAGCAACAACTTTAAGTGCCCTACAAGAAGAAAGTGACCACCTATAAATAACATCTGTCACCTCTATAACACCGTTAATAAGAGCTTTTGGCTCTGCCAAATTGTGTACTTTTTATTCTTATTAGGATTGCACATTGACTTAGAATTATTATTATCTTCTCGAAGCGTTTTTTCACTTTAAATAAATTCTTATTTAAAACGTCTTTATAGAACTTCTTAAATTTGATACTCACAAGGATAACTAGTGAATGTAAAATGGGGCTAAAACCAAAAACCATTTCTTTAGCACTTAAAGCAGAACTGAGAATCTACTTCAAAGAGACTTCATGTAAATGTTTTTCAAACCGCTCTTATATAACAACGAGGATGGGATGAAAAGTTTTCGGCCTAACCCATAGAGGGCGCGAGTTGCTGAATATGACCGCATATTTAAATAGCCTCATTATATTTAATGTTTGGAGAGAGCACATCAAGTGATTTATATTTCATAGTTGCTTAAAGTTTTAAATTTTTATCAAGCATGGAAAAAAATGAGATACGTGCAGGTATAAAATATTTTCATATTAAAGGTTAACCTCCTACAGAAATTAAAGCAGAGTTGGATGCTACTTTAGGTGAGTTAGCGCCTCCATTTTCCATTCTTAAAACTTGGGACTTTAAAAGTGGTCGCAAGAGCACTGAAGATTAGGCATGAGCTAAACAGCGATATTTGCATAACGCCGTTATCGGTGATCGCGATTTTTAAATAACGGCGATTTAAAAGCGTTATCGCGATCGCGACTTTTACTACGCCTAACTAGTGCTTTCAGTATTTTCGGCTATTACCGCTCTCAGTAATTTATTTTGTTACTGCATATTAATTTTACTTGCCTGCCTCCTATTGTAATGATCATAAATTGTAAAACTCGAGCTGTTGACTAAAAAAAATTAGGGTTTTTTTTTTTGAAACAAACAAATAAAAAAACTTCCCGCAAATACACCTTCCTTGTTAACTATAGGAATAATAAGGAAATATTATAAAAACTATAATTCTATTTCATGGATCAGTGAGGTGTGTGAAGATGGAGAAAAGAACTCTTTGAAATAAAATACGTTCATTTCGCTTTATTTCACTCAACGCGCATATTCTAAAAAAATCGCTGTTTCTGTCAATCGCGGTTATTTGCGGGTTTTAGTCAACGTTTGCTATCAACATTTTTTAAAAAAATGGCGATTTCACCGGTAATGATATATCGCTCATCCCTAGGCAACAAAATGTTCACTTGTTTAACAAATCGCTTTCGTACCCCGGGAAGTGTTCTTCGCCCCTTACACCCAGAGCCGTAGAACTGAAAAAAGTCATCAACGTTTTAGTTATTTTAAAAGTTTAATCCTCAAGCAACAAAGGCATTTTTAAAGAACACAATAGCACAACATTGAAAATAATATTTTGAAATAAAATTGTTAAATTTTTGACATTTCAAAACAACTTTTTGTTTTTAAAAACTAACTTGATAAGGACCACGCTCGATGGATTATTACAGTTTGGGTTGGTAATTATCCCAATGTTAACTATCGTTTAAATGGGTTAAAATAAGTAAAAATCATGCAGTATGTCATTAGATTTTGTAAAAATTTATAAATTTAATTTTTACCTAAAGAAATCGACCTAGTAGAAAACATTGTGTCGTTAAATGCGTTACGTCTCTATGTCGTATTTATATTTTTGCTAATATATTCGGTTTGGAAAGAGATATTAAATTGCGGTTTTTGCCGTTTTGTTGGGATTTTTTTTCTCTACCTAAATATGTTAAAAGGTTTATATCATTGTATTTAAATTTTTAAAAAAAAATTTGTAAAATAAGTTATTTTTTTCCTTGACGCCCTCTAGCGGGGTTTGTGAAATGAATGTAGCAATAGTTTATACACCTAAAAAAAATTCTTAAAATTCTCTATTAAACGAGCCCCAATTCACTAAATTCGGTTAAAGAAAAAACCGGGGTTATTAGCACTTTTCTCAATTAAACTTTAACCTTCCCCCCCCCATTTTATTTTAAAACTGACAAAAATTACACCTGAAACTTCTTGGTTTAGAAAACATTAAAGATTAAAATAGTACCACTTATTGACACACTTTTTTTTTATTTTTTTTTTAAAAATGTATATTTATATGTTTTGACCTTACCCTTACCCCCCCCAGCCCACAGACTTGAAAAAAAATTTCCAAAAATTTCCCCCTTGGCGCTTTTATCAAAAATTTTTTTTTTCCGGGGTTTACTATTTTAGTTTTCAGATATAGCCGACTACCTCTTTTTGTGGAACACCCGGTAAAAATTTTTGCTTAAAAAAAAAATTTAAAAAATATTTTAGGGAAAATTTGATACCCCATAAATTTTTTTAAAAAATTTTTAAAAGCCAACATAGAAGTGTTTTTTTTTAAAGTAAATTATATCTATTTATAATATGGGGCTGCTACAGAAACAATATAATTTAAAAAAATTTATCATATAAATCATTATTAAAATATATATATATATATATATATATATATATATATATATATATATATATATATATATATATATATATATATATATATATATTATAATTTTTTAAAAAAAAAAATTTTTTAAGACAAAATAATTAAAAAATTTTCTTTTTGGTTTGAAAATTTTTTTCCTCTCAGCCCTCCTAAAACAAACTAAAGCAATCTTTTCATGGTTCCCTCCTAACTTATTTGTGTCCAAAACCCTAATTAACAATTTAAAAAAAATTTAATTAAAACCATTAAGTCAAATATCCCCATTTTTAAAATATTAATATAAATTTAAGCTTACAAAACTGAAACACAAAATAAGAAAGGAAAACATACCTTTTCCTTTTGTTCTAAAATATTAAACATTAGTAAGCAAAAAAAAAAACTCATCGGATTTTTTAACAAAAAAAACTCTAAAAATGGAAATTGGTTTTAAAGGGAAAAGTGATGGCGAGACCGGCTGGGCTTGGTCTTCAGCAAGACCAAACCCCCAAACCAAACCCCTTCTCGCCAAGACCAAGACCAAGACCAAGATCGAGGGGTAAGACTCCAAGACCAAGCCACCTGCAAGACTCTTCACTTTTGTCACAAATTATAATATTTAATTTTTATATTAAATCAGAGGTTTTATAAGACAAAAAAAATGTGTCGAGATCTGCCAAAAAACGATTATTTTATGAGTAACAGGTTTTTTTAATAAAATAATAATTAAATCGATCATTTCGTTTTTTTTTAAAAAAATTATCTAGAAACGATAACTAGTAGATTCAGTAACATGTTTCAAAAATAATAAGATTGTGACTCAATGGTCTAAAAAGCTCGATATCTCCAAAACCGTTTACGACAGAGAAAAACTAAGAGTACAAAAGATATAGAAACTGAAAATTATTACCTATTCCCAATTTTTTTTTTTAAATTAGGTATCTACTGGATCAAAATTTCCAAAAACCCGGGAAAAAACCCCCTGTAAAAAGTGGCATCATTAGATTACTCCTTTAAACTAAGATATAAATGTAAAAGGGGTGGTTTATTTGAACTGAAAACTTTCTAAATACCTTTTTTTATTAGAAACCAATGTTTACATATTATGAGAATCATTTTCATGGAAATTTCACATCTGGTTGAAATTAAAAGTTTTTTTTCTGCCCTCAGAGTACTCAGTATTGTAATTTTATATTCTTCTTTAAAGAAAATTTAAATATTTTCTATCACTAAAATGAAGCGCTATAAATAAATAAACCCCTTCATTAAAAATATCCTTTTTAATTAAATAATGTAAATGTACATGTAAGGTTAAAATTGGTATATTTTAAAATATTAAAGCAAAAAACATAGTCTCCATCTTTATTTATTTATAAGTATTAAAAAAATATATATTTTATTTAAGATTGCTTAGTTTAAATTATTACTACCAAAAAAAAACAAGACCAGCAAGACTCTTGCAGCAAGACCAAGACCAAGACCAAGACCGGGTGGTGCAAGACCAAGACCAAGACCAAGACCAACACCTTCTTTGTGCTTGCAAGACCAAGACCAAGACCAGACTTGCAAGACCAAGACCAAGACTAGCCCGGTCTTGGTCTTGGTCTTGCTTTGCTCATCACTAATACACAGATTTTTTTTTCTCCGGAAACGGCTAAAAATGCAGATGGGCAAAACAATTTTTTATCAAAACGCAAGAAAGATGGTGAAGGAAATTTTCTGGGATCATTGAACACTTGCTTAGGTCTCATTATAAAAAAGGAATGTTAATAACAAACCATTTTTTCAAAAAATATAAATAAATTAATGAAATACTCTCAAAATATTGTGGAAAAACAACTTTGACCGCTTTTTAATATTTTAGAAAAATCAAAATGGACTCAAACTCATATGCAATGATAGGTGCCCGAGTAATGAAACAATTTGTCCGCCCGCTTATAAGTGAATCCATGAAGATAGTGGCATTCTAGTGGTAGAGCGGCAGCTGAAATGAGGGGACTTTTGGGTCCCGTTATCTCGAAAACTATCGATTTTTCGAAAAAAATATAAACACCATTTTTGTAGATTTCAAGGTAATCTTCATTTTTTGTTTTAACAAAAATTCTCCAATTAGCATATTTTGGCAGATATTCGTATGAAACCCATTTTTCTGCCTTGAGGGGCCATTTTCAGCCCTTTCCCACCTAATAATGTTGATAAACTTTTTTTCGCTCGAAAGCATTCCCGAAGACCTAAGAATTGCCCCACAAGGGAAAACTGTACAGATTTATTTACCGCTTCTTCCCTTCACTTACTGGACTAGTTTACTGTTTTTAAAATTTTAGCATCAGAACTTTAAAGTATCATCTTTCAGAATAATAATTACAATTACTCCTGTAATATCAACAGCATTACCTTCGACAACAGCACATTTTCTAGATCTTGATCCATATTTACAATAAATTTAAAGAAAGGGGCGTCCAAAGGCTTTATAAAAGTGGATTTTAATAAGATACGGGTGAAACCCGGATACGTTTTATATTAAAGGAAAGCCGATAAGTTTCAAAACAAAGGTTTTTCACTGAACATCATGTTATCTAAGAGGTTTTTCTTTTCCATATTATGGATTTTTCTTATGATCCGTCGACCATAAAAGATTTATTGACAAATATAAGTTATACAAAAAAGGGAGTTTCTTGATTAAAGTAATTTTTGATATTGTTTTGAAACTAAAAAATAAGAAAATTAATCATTCTTTAAAAAAACTGAAAAAACACGCTTTAAGAGAAAATAATTTTTAAATATACAAAATTTGTGTTACAGTGATAGAAAGTAAAATAATCAATTATGGCCAATTAATTTAAAATAAGATTAAAATAAAAATTAACGTATTAACAAAATAATTCAATTAGGGTAAAAACCGTTACTATATTTAAAATAAATCTAATTTTGTAAATAGCTAACAATTCAATAATTGTAACATTAAATACTAAGCACCCCACTCTTTGTTACTATAATTAAATCATTTTGTTAATAATTTAATTTTTATTTTTATCTTATTCCAAATTAATTGTTTAAAATTGATTACACAGGTCCACAAAAAAAGTGGTTTTTTGGCGGTGTTTTTCCGCTGAACACGAATATTAAGGTGTGTTTCCTTCCACGCGGGCGTCGCATACGTCTAACGCAACGCGACTAACGCATGCTCCCGCCGTTTAATCAGGTGGTTTCTTAGTGCTGAAACATACATTGCGTTTTAGCGGAAGCGTTTTAATGGGTCCTGTTTGGCGGGATGAAAGCGCGTCGGCCACACATCACCCGTTAGAACGCTGTAACAGGAGTCACTGTGGTTAATCTTGTTCTATTAGCAGAGAGAATAGGTAGTAGGTCGTTATGTCAAAATTGTCAAATTTGGAAATTGTTTGTGTTTTTGAAGCTGCTGGTTTACTCAACAAACCGGTAAATAGAAGATATTGGGTCCATCCTTTCCACTGTGAGTCCGAAAATAGTAAAAGATCTTCTACATTTTATGATAATATTCGAAAATATGAAAGTAAATTTTTCGAATACTATAGGATTTTCATTAACTCCGTTAATGAACTTTTAAATACTGTACGTCCACATATATGTAAGCAGGAAACTTACTGGAGAAATCCAATTTCACCAGAGGAAAGATTGACTATTACGTAAATGTAAGAAAAAACCTTTATTTTGTCAAAACACCTTTTAGATACTATAAAAGAAACATAACATGACGTGGGTAGCTTTGTTGTTATATGTTTTAATAAATATTAGTAGAATATTTGATCAGTATGTATTTCTCTTGGTACTCCATATCGGCAAATCCATTGTTGAAATAGTACGTCGGCAACAGTGGTAGCTTCTTGATTTGGTATTGCGTAGACTTCTGGCCATTTGCTGAAGTAATCCATTGCTACCAGAATATAGCGATTCCCAGATTTACTTGTTGGAAATGGTCCTGCTATGTCTATGGCAATTCTTTCAAAAGGTGCTCCTACATTGTATTGCTTCATCTTGCCATGGCTTCGTGTCTTAGGTCCCTTGCTGGAGGCGCAGTCCTTACACCTTCTGCACCAGTCTTTGACGTGGGCGACTTCCCAGCCAGTAGAACCTTTCTCGAACCTTTTCAAGAGTCTTCATAACTCCGAAAAGGCCACCGCCAATACCATTGTGCAAGGCTTGCAATACTTTTGGAATCCTTTTGGTGGGTAGTATTGTTTGATAGGTACAGCTGTTGCCGTCAGAACTTTCCCAGACTCTTTTTAATAGGCAATCTTTCATTATTAAAGAGTCCCATATGGCCCAGTACCCTTTAAATCTCGGAGACTTTGAAGCTATTTTCTGATATGGGGGTCTTTCTAAATTTTCTGTCTTAAGTTTCACAATATCTCCAAGATCAGGATCCTCTTGTTGTTCTTTTGCAAGGATTTGAATTTTTGCATCATCTGAAGTTACAGATTCCCGAGGTGACCTGATGGTACCAGGTGATTTCCCCTACGGCATGCCAACTTTTTTTCCTTAAATTGCGATCACTGTATTCTTATATTGAGGGATGATCTTGTACACATTAAATAAATTTATCCATGTCAAACATCATAAATCAAGAAACCGGATTAAAATAAACGCACTATATGTACGCTCTCATTAAACTGACCGTGTTGTTGTCGACTTGTCGTTTATTTCCGGTCGTCCAGTCGTCCTGTTTGACCGCAGCATGTCGCCGTCGCATCCTGTGACTGCGTCTTAACCGTATATATGTGGACTATCCGATTAAAAACTATAAGTTGTTGTCATTCTGCCAAACAGGACCTGTTAAAACGCTCCTGCTAAAACGCAATGTATGTTTCAGCACTTTTAGGACCGCGGCTCAAACTCGCGATAGCAAAATTATTAGTGTAAAGGGAATAATCTTTGGTAAGAGTGGTGATGGATGATCTAGCAATATATTTATTGTTAGAAGAAAAAGAGGATGACGAAATACTATTACAATTAGCCAACCTGAAACATATGAATGCCCCTATAAATCCAATATTTCAGCAAAGACGCGATGAGGGTTGTTATACTACATTAATAAATCGACATTTGCAACAGGATGAAGTAAAATTTAGAAAATATTTTAGACCGAATAAAGCACAGTTTAGTTTTATTCTTGACTTAATAAAAGACGATATAAAGTACGAGCCATACAACAGAGTTGAATATCCAATAACCCCGGAGGAAAAATTAGCCATTGTATTAAGGTAAATCTGTACAGGGTGTCCCAAATTCGAGTCTTATCATTAGGATCTCGAAAACTTGAAGAGATACGAGGTCCGTTAAATGAAGGCAAGTTGCGAATTTGATGCTAATAAAAAATGCCACCTTAGAATTTTAAAAAATTTCGAATACATACTTTTGGAAAAAACCGATTATTCGCGATTTCGTTTTTATTTTTTTATGACTTTATTTGAATGGATGTACCAAAATACTTTATAAAAAATCCAGTACCTCATTTAAAAAATAAAGTTTTAATTTTCAACAATTAAAAAAAACACCTGACATTCCACACAAAACAACACAAACAAAATATCAGACGCACACACGACTGCGGCTACACTGCTTCTTCAGCAGTCCAGTCGCATCAATCGCAGTCGTTGACAGTGGACGCATACGACGGCCGCTCGGAACAAACCAGGCACATTTAAAAACATGAGTAGGAGTGCTTTGCGGCTAACGTAGTGCGTTAGCCGCATGCGGCGGCCGCGTGGCAGGAAACATACCTTTAAGTCAAAACTGGGGTCAAACAATAAAAAAATCACGAAAAACCCAAAAAAACGATACGGTACATTTACCGGCAAAAACCTGCTCCCACGGAATGTTTGGGCTACGACTATACCGGGTGGTGCGTCGCCGAGCGGAACATAGGAAATCCCATGTAAATTTTAAGGGGGTCAATTATTGGCTTCCATGTACATTTTACAGAAAAATGTAAGGTAACTAAAGACCAATCTGACAAGCCCTTGTGCCAAGTTTTAAAAAATTTTAATAAGCGAATCTTGAATTATTTAATTAAATGTAATTGCAAAATTACCAAATTTTCGGTTCAGGTAAAACCAAACAGACACCAGTAAAATGAATATTGTCCCTGACATGAGGAAAAGTATTGTCAGTAAGTTCAAGTCCAAAGGTACCGGAATAAATAACTGTAAATGTTCAACTCATCAGGATATCGAAAATAGAGCCAAAGACAGAGAGAACAGAGATCTTCATATTCTACTGAGTGTGGAGGAAAACAAAATGGTTAGTACCAGGGTTCTTGGGCAAGAGGTAAATAAACATCATACAACGGTATTGCTTACTTTAAAAAAACACAAATATTATTCGTATAAATTTGAAAAATATCAAGAGCTCCAGGAAGGAGATGAAGAGCGAAGAATGGCATTTTGTTTTGAAATGATGGAAAGAGCAAATAAAGATAGGAATTTTTTAAGAAATATTTGTTTTATCGATGAATGTACATTGACCTTCAACAATGAATTAAATATTCCGAATTGCTGGTATTGGAGCCAAGAAAATAAATATCGCTTTTTTTATACTCGAACACAATATCCACAAAAAACAAATGTGTTCGTAGGAATTATCGGACACCATATCATTGGACCCTTTTTTATAGACTATAACCTGATAGGAGAAACCTATTTGGACTTATTTCAAAATCAAATTGGACCCGCCTTGGAAGAAGTTGTTCGGGAAGATCAAATTATCTGGTACCAAATGGATTTGCCCGCCCAAATGCCCTTGGTTAAAGATACCTGGAAAATGTTTTAACGGCAATATTATTGGTCCCGGTACCGGATACTTTGGCCAGCCAGGTCACCTGATCTTTCACCGAATAACTTTTTCTGTGGGGTCACTTAAAAAGTGTCATTTATGTAAAATTTGAGAATCTAAACCAGCTACAAAACGCTATTTCATTAGAATGTAATAAAATTTCGCAATATCAACTTAGCAACGTTAGAAATGGATTTTATGATTGGTTGGGATATTGTTTAGCTGTTAATAGGGGTTGTTTAAACATTTGATTAATTAATGTTTTTATGTGATTCTCTATTATTTTTAAAAAAGTTATTGCATTTTATTTTATTTTATTTTTCCACACCTAGTAAAATATTAAGAGTTCAGATCTCTCTTTTTTCGGATCTATTTTCGATCTTCTAAGTTAAACAATTACAATTATTTATTGCGATGGCTTTTTTGAACTCGAATTTACTGACAATACGTTTAATGGTTGAAATGGACCAGATAGTCTTGATGGGAAAATAAATTGAAAATATTTCAGATACTGCTATTGGTTTAATTAAATTCTAGTAGAGATCCAAAGATCTCTTTTAACTCCATATGATTCAATACTCGAAGCTCTTTCTTCTAACATTTGCGAAAGCAAAGAGAGGCAAAGGCAGCATTCTTCTTTCTTCGCCGAGTGCCGTTACCATCGTAATCTGTCTATAGGAAGAACGACCAGCTGACATTCAATACAACTGGTTAGAGAAAGAACCGAGAACTAACCAGACGGTGCGCTCTAATTCTGCAAGTAACAAGAATGCGAAAAATAGGAATTTACAAATGCATTAGTAGAGTTAATAGAGATATTAAGGAGCTCGAGAAAGAATCTTTCGAAATTTAAAAGTCCGGTCGATGGTGGAGTTTGAATAACGTCAAGTATTTGATTTATAGAATATTTTCCGTGGAGAATATATTAGAGTGCAGGTATGAAAAGTGGAAGACGGCCACTTGTGAATTCCAAGCAAGGTCTTCTTGATTTTTGGAAGTGTTATATTTTTATCTTAAATCAAAAATGCTATACCGTGCGAATCTTAATCGGTCAAATACAAGTTTTTTTTTAGTTGTACTTTTTACAGAATGTTCCAAATTTGAAATATGACGTTATCGATGATTCTTAAATCATTTTTAGGAGTATTTTTAAAGCGCATATTAGTTTATACATAACTACCAAATTTCAAACTTTCCTTCTGTGTTGTTTGAGCGATATTAAATAACAAAATTTTACTTTAAAACTAAACACGGACGTAGCTATAGCTTTGACAAGGGAGGGGTCCCCAAAGAGAAAATTGATGCTCTACTAGAGAAAAAGCAAGTTGCCAAGGCTAGTAAGATACTTAATCTTAATCCATTCCTAGAGGCTGCTGGGATTCTTCGTGTCGGGGGAAGGCTGCAGAAATCGCATCTGTCATTTAACTCCAAACACCTTGCGATTTTGCATTTTCATAGTCACCTTAGCAAATTGGTTATTAATAATGCTCATTGGAAAACCCTACACGGCGGAAACCAGTTAACATTAGCATACATTCGGCAAATGTTCTGGATCGTCAATGGGAAAAGAACAGTCAAAACATTAGAACATGCATAAAGTGTATTCGATTCAAGGCCCTGACAGTCGAGCAATTAATGGGACAACTTCCGACAGCACGAGTTACACCACAGCCCTACTTCAGTTAAGTGAAGTAGGGCTGTGGTTACACCATCACAACCATTTTTCCACTTTGCAGTTGACTACGCTGGACCATTACAAATCAAGACGTCCAAGGGCAGAGGCAATAAAAGTTACGAAGGTCCACATTGTCTTTTGACAAAAGTACATTGGGTTTTGGTCTCTCTTTCTTAGAAAAAAACTCAAAAGAGATACCTGATTTGTTCAAAAATATAATAAAACTGTAACATTAATGAACAGTAAAAGGAGTTCTTTAAAAACAAAACACACCTTTAAATTTAAAGCGATTAATCGATTTGTTGATACGAAAGCTAGGAATAAAAACTTTTAATAGTTTTAATTTATTTTTATTTGTTAGATCTCTAGTTTACTATATCTGTTGTTAAAGTTAGTGTTTGTGTTTTGTAAATTGAATATGTTTCTATTTTCTATTTGTCTCTTTCGTATTAGAGTTTGTATTTTAAAACATGTTTTTTATATACAGAAAAAGTTTTTTTTCTGTTACTTAAATTGTTTTAATGGTATTTTGCATATTTTGCATTTTTAGGAGGCCTTTGCTCCCAAGTTGCAGGGGGGGCCAAATTTTATAGTTACGCCACTGCTAAGCAACTATCGTTTTCTACAATCGGCGCTGTGCATGTAATTTTTTTCTGTTGGACAATTAAGATGGATATGAATGGGGGGTCCGACCCCTAACCCCTCTCCACAGGGGCCACATTCGAAGTGCTATGATGGGACCCGGAAACCGCAAGAACGGAAAAATTTAATTATGGTAGCCGCATTAGGTGCCTGAACAACATCGCCGATTGGAAAGTTGTATTCCGAGTACTTCCCGGAGATATCCGGGAAAAAAACCGAAATTTGCTGATTTCGTTTTTATTTTTTATGGCGATATTTAAAGAGATATGAAAAAACAAAGATACTTCTCATGGCCACTTTTTAAGCTCTATAAAACGGCGTTAAGAGATTTGACGACGTTTGTTTTGTTAAATCATCAACTTTATTTTTTTAATCGGCACTCAATTGTTTATTGCATTTTTTTGAAGCAATTATAATCCCAATTACAATGATGTATAACACTTAATATTTTTCTGTTAAATAAACATATTTTCCATAAGAGACAATGAGTAAGACAAGGAACGCACATAACTTCTTATAGGGGCGTTCCATATTTGTTAATAAATATTAAGTGTTATACATTTTTGTAATTGGGATAATAAGAGGTTCAAAAAAATAAAATAAAAAAACCTAGGTCCGTATTTAAAAAAATAAAGTTGATGATGGTCTAACGAAAACGAAACGTCGTATGGAAAATCTCTCAACGCTGTTCTGTAGAGCTTAAGAAGTAGCCATGAGAAAGTGTCTTTTGTTTTTTCATATCTCTTTAAATAACGTCAGAAAAAAATAAAAACGAAATCAGCAAATTTCTTTTTTTCCGGATATCTCCGGAAGTACTCGGAATTTTACAACTTTCTAATCGGCATGTTGTTAGGCACCTAAATGCGCAACTTTGCCATAATTTAACCGACTTCGTATCTCTTACGGTTTCCGAGATCCCCATGCATGCACTCGAATCTGTGGCACCCTGTATACGTCCGTGAAAATAAACCATATATATTTTATTCATATTAATACATGTTTAATGTGTCGTCCATGCACTAATTGGCAATATTCTAAATGGTACTAAAACTTGTTTAAAACATTTTGAATAACTTCTGACAAAATTAGTCTTTACTCATGCATTATTCGAACTTTCAACTTCTCATCATTGTCCGGCTTTGTCTTATAAACTTTGCTCTTCAAGTACTCTTCCTATTAGTGATGGAACCTTCCGAATGATCTTCCGAACGATATTCGAATATGGAAATGTTTCGAATATTTCTTT
>JAHBCN010009242.1:0-35918 GCA_019359885.1 Listronotus oregonensis | reverse complement strand
AAATACATTGGGGTAAATTTTCATTAAAAAAATATTTTTAAAAATTTTTCCAATTTAAACACACAATAATAACCAAGGGCACAAAAATTAAAACACTTTTTGACAAAAAAATTTAAAAATCTAGTGTTTCTCTTGGGGAAATACATATTTTAAAAAGTATTTCAAAATACTTTTAAAGGGGAAGCCCGTTACTTTACCCCGTACATATTAACCCAAAAAATAAACCCAAACGTACCTAATTTTTTCATCACTATTTTAAAAAAAAAAAATGGGATTCCTTTTTTAGTTTAAACTATATTTTTAAACTATTAATATAAAAATGTTGTAATTATACGAAACCACAGTAATAATTATTTACAGTACTAAAAAAGGAGTCCCAGAATAGGGTGGCGATTTCTCGGTTTTATAAAAACCCCAAAAAAATATTATGACAATTTCCCCATAAACTTTTTCCTACGACCCTTTTCCCCGGAGATACAGGACGACCCTGGAAATCTTTTTTTTTTAAAAATTTAAAATATAGGCGTAATTTATTTTTTTTTTAATATTAGGGTTTTACTAGATAAGCTTTTTAAAAAAAACCCAATTAAATCATATTTGTCTTATTTAGGCCAGCTCTGACCAATAATAGTTTTTTAACACTCTGTATGATAGAGGCTCAGCAATTTTATTTTTGGATAACTTTAACCTTAAACTAAAAAAAAAGGTATTCTTGATTGCCATCGATCAAATTAACTGTTTACGAGAAATAAAATATCACGTTTGGTATTTTTTTTTACATTATACAGAGTATTTCCTAATTGTACATCAATATTTATGTACGCAATTTTTGGGTCCATTTTAAGAAAAAAACCTTCTAAAAACCCAATGTCCTAAACGTCTTAATTTTTTGAGATACGGGGTGGAAAAATTTTCAAAAATAAATCATTTATTATTAATATTTTAATACCACTTTAGATTTTTTAAAAAATTTGGCATCATGTACTAGTATAAGAAGTTTTTTTAAGTGTAAAATTTTTTTATTTGCCAAAATGGGTTTTGGTCAAATTTTTGAAAAGGGTTAAAAAAAAATTGGTAACTTTTTTGAAAATTTTATTTTTATAAAAAAAAGTTTTTTTTTAATATATATTATAAATTTTATATAAAAATTATATTTATATATATATTTATATAATATTAATATTATATATATATTATATATATATATATATATATATATATATATATATATATATATATATATATATATATATATATAAAATATTTTTATATATATATATATATATATATATATATATATAAATAAAAAACCCATTTAAAAAAAAAAAAAAACCCTTTAAAAAAGATGACAACGTGAAATATTAAAAATTTCGTTTTACACTAGTAGCGATATCCTCAATCGTGTTCTTGACACCTGTTATTAAATCTTATGGAAAAATTTAAATTAAACTACCTTTTAGTTAAACCTCTAGTGGTAAATACCATAACCTGGCCATACTGCAATACTTGTTTGATTCCCCAAATAAACGTTCCTTGAAGTGAAGTTAATTTAAGTAAAAACAATATGAAAAACAGCTGAGTAATGTGTTTTTGTTTTGGGAAAGTTACTCAAAGATCTTTTGTTTTTCCTACAATTTTAGGGAAATTTCCAAAGGGGAAATTAAAAATTTTGAAGGAATAATTAATAATTTCAAAATATTTTGGGGGAAATAAAAAATTTATATCACAATGGGGTACAATATTTTAAAAAATAAAGAAATTTTTTTATATTTTGCTTTGCCCCCGAAAAAATAATATTTTGAAAAATATGATAAGAAAAAAAAAATTTAAAATTATAATTTACCCCCGATAACTTGAATTAAAAAAAAAAAAATATTTAGTTAAAAAAATTTTAACTCTAAAAGAAAATTTTTTGAAATAAGGCCCCAAATTTCCTAATTTAAAACATTAAAAAACGGGTTAAAAAATACCTCGCTTCAATCTTTTGTCGGAAAAATTTCAGAAATTAACACAATGTTTCTGTTGGGGTTTATAAACACCAGCAGGATGCTTTAAATTTAAAAACCCCAGAGGGCCTTATGTTTTTTATAGCCCACACTCCCTTAAAAATTAAAAAAAAAACCTTTTTTTTAAATTTAAAATAGCACTATTTCAAAAAAAAACCCTTTTTTTTTTAACTTTTTTAAAAAAAAATAAACAGGGTTTTTGGGAAATTTTTTAAAAAAAAAATTTTTAAAAGGGGTTTTTATGCAAAGAAGGAAAAATTCCCAAAAAAAAATTTAAAAAACACTTTTTTTTTTTTATGAGTCACTAAAATTTTTTTAAAAATTTTTTTCTTGCAAATTAAACACCCCCGAAAAATTTTTAAAAATATTTGGGCCCTTTTTTATTATTAAAAGGGGGTACTTACATACCTTTATCGTTCTAAATGTGGGGGGAAAAAAAATTTAGTTCGGTGACACTAAACTGACTCTTCTGTTTTTAACTGAAAACAAAATTTTTTTGGCCTTTTCCCCTTTAAAAATTTTTTAAATTGGTGGGCCTTTTCAAAAAAAAAATTAAAAAAATTAATCACTGTCCACAATAAAAACCTAATTAAAAAGGGCCCCAAAAACAAGTTCACTACTATTTATCTACTATAAATGCATCGAAATTTTTAAAACTAAAGTTTTCAATTTTAAATTGAAAAATATTACTACTCAGCATCTGTTAAAAATATTCAAATGAGTTATAAAAACCTTTGTTAAAAAAATTTTTTTTGTTCACGTTTTTAAAAAATTTGCAAATTGAAAAAAAGGGGGTCGGGATTGTTTTTTAAAAAAAAATTTTCCCTAAGAATGTTATTTATAATTCTTTTGTAAACCTTCAAAAAAGGGGGTTTTAATTTTTTTTAAAAAAAAAAAAAGAATTTTTGCAAAAAATTTTTAAAAAAAAAAATTTTTTTAACAAAAAATTGCCTTTAGGGGCCCCAAAAACATCTTGTATATATTTGATGTGGGGCCCCCCTCCCACTTTTTGAAAAAAAAAATTACTAGCGACGCCAATGCTTGAGGTATAAATAACATGTTTAAATCATGTAGATTTTTAATTTTTTTTTTTAAAAAAAATCGATAAAATAAGGGGAACCCACCCCACCAAATTTAAGATCTCAATTTTTTAATTAATAAATAAAGATGTTTAGTAAAAACATAAACTTAGTTTTTTAATCCAAAAAAATAAAAAAAAAATCAATTTCAAAAAAAACATGCGAAAAAAAATCTTTGGTTTTTTAATAGTTTTTTTAAAATTTGATTTTCTAAAAAAACTTTTTTTTTTTTTAACTTTAAAAAAACCCGAAAACATTGTGTCTCATTACTTTTAAGCAAAAAAAATTTTTTTTTTTCACGGGTTAACAATTTAAATATTTTGGTTAATATAAATCTAATAATAAATAATGATCATAATGAAATAATAAAATATAGCAACTTCTTGAATTATTCTTAGTAATGTTACTATATTGCCTAAATTTAAATGCTCAAAAAACCATTTTAAGTATATTAATACCCAAATATTTTTAAAACTGTATTTAAACACACCACATAAAATACTGCGATTTTTCTTTAATCCGTAGTCACAATTTGTTGCAAATGGCGCTCAGTTCATTTTCCATATCATAATATTTTTTTAAAAAAAATTCCCCAAACTAATCTTTTGTAAATATTGTTATTGTTGCATGTTATACAAGTGATAACAACTGAAAAAAAATAAACTTCTTTTGATGGTGATGTATCACGCGTAGTTTTAGGAGCAAAAATAACATTGGTATTATTATAAGCATTAAAAACCACTACAACTTGTGACTCATACAGTTTTATTTGTATTAGTGTTTGTTTGTTAAAATTATATGAAGGCATCAAACTTAGTATTCTTCCTAACTGTATTATGGGCCAAATATATATTGTATCATGTTCTTCACCCATATTTACTTGTATTTATTTCAATTTATTACAATGTAAAAAAAAAAAATTTACAAAAAAACAAAAAAATTAAAGCAGCTGCAAAAAGTGAGGACAGATCCAAAAAGTATATGTGATTAGGACAAATCCTCATTAAAATACTAATACGAGACTAAACTTTAGTACATTTTAAATATTAATGTTGACCGAAATACAGTTTTTAATTAAGTTAAGCTGTTGGCATAATAACTAATGTATAAGAAGTCAATATAAAGTAATTAAGCACACATGTTAGTTTGATATTTACAAAAATATTTGTTGTGGTTAAGGAAAAATTACAAAAAATTTACTAGAACCTATGGTTTAATTAGATGACATAGCGGGTGGTGCATGATCAGGGTAGGATATAGGAAATCCTATGTAATATTTATTGGGGTTAATTATTGGCTTTCGTAATTATTTTGAAGAAAAATTTTAAGTTTATTAAAAAGAATGCAAATCTACGTCCATGGTGAAAACTTTAAATTTTTCGGTTACACTGTTTGCGAGTTGGATTCTAATATATTTTTAAAAATTGTTACTTATATTTATGAACAAAAATAAAAATACCAGTTATTTGTGAATAAACGTTGTCATTTTAAAATTTTGTGCTTTATCATGATCAAAAAATCGTACAGCGAAAAGGTTAACCAGGAGTACCACCACTGAAGAAAACATATTGATAATTAAATTACTTTATTTTTCTTTAAACTGTATAACCGGCGGTTTATATTCTTAAAATTTAATTTTAGCCATATTATTATAATGTTTTTAACAAATGAAATCAAAGCCAAAAACTAAAATGTAAGCACTTGATGCAAAAACTGTAAGAACATAACTAAAAAAACTAAAATTTAAATAACGCATTGCACTTTTTCTATTATCTACTGTCACAATTTGTTGTAGTATGACACTCAGCTTATTTTCAAAAATATAATAATCTGTGTAAAATTTTAAAGAATCTGTTTTGTGAAAGAAGCAATTATTATGCAAATTAGGCTAGATAATAAAAGAATAAATATAAACTGAACAATAACAAAACCTATAACTTAATAAAAAAGACAGAATAATTATAGTATTTTTCATTTCACCCACTAATTTTACATTTAAATATGTCGAAAAACAATAAAAATAGGGCCTCATTTTATTAAATTGCGTGACCAAGTGTACAGTTAAAGTATTATCAGGTTTAGTGTTCAGAGAATAGTTTTTACTTTACTAGTAATTTGCTAAAAATAGAATGTTCTTTTACAAAGACAAAAAAATATCGTAAACAACAACATTTTAACAAAACTTAAGTTATTTGAAATAAGAATTGAAAGGTTTACTAATAAAAGAAATTAAATTGTATTGAAAAAACTTTTTAAGTAAATTATGTACAAACATCAGCTGATTCAAATATTTTAGATTATTTGAATTTTAAAAAGTTATATATGAAAAACACAATAATCAAATTATTTCTAATTCATTGGAAAAGTAAGCTTAAAAAAATCCTTATTTTAAATAATTGTAAGACATAAATGTGTCGCGGTAAACCAAAGTCAAATTATTAAAATGTTTTACTACATATGTTGGCTTTTTTTTTTAATATTCCTTATAAGAGAAATTTTATGTGTTTTCTTTGAGATACCCGACTTGGTCCGGGTCCCGGGGTATAACGAACTGAACCTGCTTAGCCCTATTGACCCCTATGGACTTTCAGATCGCCTGCAACAAAAAAAAAACCTCCCCAAAAAACCTAAAAATCAAAAATATTATTCTACCTTTCGGTGTCAAGTCAGCTACCATTATGAAGATAAAATTTAAATAAAAAAATTAAACTAAATTTAAAGAAATTTTAATTTAAAAACTTCTGATAGCTTTTTACTTTTTATGTAGTTTTGTCATAAATGACATTAGGTTATTTGACTGGTATATGTGTAGTATTCAAAAAGACAAAAAAGGTAAAATGGTGTGTTAATTGATTTAAAGTTTACCTAAATTTACTTTAGCATCAAGCATAGGTAGCCATGTCTTATTTAAATTAACAGATATTGATGCTACACATTTATTTTTCGTTTTTTTGGACAAGTTTTCTTTGCTAAAATGCTAGAAGCATTCCAGTTTATTATGTGGATATTATCAAGTGCTTGTTGACAAATTTTTTATTTGTGGAATTCTGCGTTTCTAATGTATGTTCTATGTTCTTTTATGCGTTTGACTAATGGTCTGGAAGTTTTACCTATATAAAATTTATTACATTCACAAGGGATTTTATAAATGACATTTTTTGTATTTTCGTTTATATTGTATGGTTGTGTTTTTGATACTCGAGATCTAATAGAGTTTTGTGTTTTAAGGATAGTACGAATATTACATTTTTTACCTATTCGTTGAATTTTTTTGATGAGCCAGAAATATATGGTAAAATATATTTGTAATAGGTCCATTTTGATTTTGTGTAAAGTTTTAATTCTGCATTTAAGCGATTTTAGATATAAATAAATGTACGACAAAATTATTAATTTTATAGCCATCAGTGTTGGATTTGGGCATGATTAATAGGGTTAACCAATTTTAATATAGATAATTAGTTATTTCAAATATATGGGTTTTTTGGGCTTATTTGCCGTGGTCTGTTGGTATTTCTACCTGACGTATCGTCTACTACTGCGGCAGACATTATCAAAGGTGGGTCCGAGGTCGAAGTACTATTCCTGATGGCTCACGGTTGACTGTTACGGCGACTGTCAAGTCTTCTGCTTTTGTTGGAGTTTTGGTGTGTGGGGCTTTCGGTTCCATTCCAGCCAATGGGAAATGACTTGGATCTTCTGTCTTTATTCTTAGCGTTTTTGTATCTTTCAGTGCTGGTATCCAAGTTTTCTAAGATTAAGGCCCTTTTCTTTTCTATTAAAGTTATTCTTAGATAATAATTGGCTGTTCTATATAGGACTTGCGTGTCATCAAAAATGATCCTATGATTGCCTTCTGAATGTGTCTTTACCCACAGCGGATTTATCCGTTTGTCCATAGCGACAACTCCTTTTGTGTTTTTTAAGCCTGGTGTTGATACTGCGCTTTGTTAACCCACTCGTAGCTGCATGTAGCTCTCTAGACTCCTGATGTGAAGAGGGGGTTTCTTTTATCCTTAGCAGATCTCAAACTTTGCTGTATTGTGGTTGTAGTTTTAAAAACAGTTCTTATTTTGTGCTTCTCCAATATCCTTCCTATTTTTAATATAGGGCAGGACCGTTGTTTGTCTAAAGAATGTTCCTCCCTGCAATTCTTGTTTATATTTCATTCCTTGGGTAGCCGTTATTTATCAACGCCTCCTGCAAATATTCTAACTTTGCCTTAAGATGCTGGGGCTCACATATTCTTTTAGCTCGGTCTTTGTGAGCCCCAGCATTTAAGTGAAGAGTTACAATATTTGGAGAAGGCGTTGATAAATAACGGCTATACAAGGAATAAATTAAGATATGTAAAAAAACAAGAGACATAGAGAGGAACTTTCTTTAGAGAAAATAACTTTTACAGGACAATCATAGTATCCTTTCTGATGACACGCAATTCCTAGATAGAACAGCCAATTAGTATCCAAGAATATACAGGGAGGCAATAGAGATACTAGAACATAAGGACAACTTTAATAGAAAAGAAGAGGGCCTTAATCTTAGTAAAACTTGGATACCAGCACTAAAAGATACAAAAACGCTAAAAAGGAAGGCAGAAAATCCAAATCCTTTCCCATTGGCTAGAACGGAATGAAAAGCCCCACCTACCAAAATTCCAACAAAAGTAGAAGCCTCAACAGTCACCGTAACAGTCATCCGTGAGCTGTCAGGAAGAGTACTTTGGACCTCGGACCAACCTTTGGTAATGTCTGCCGCAGTAGTAGAGGAAACGTCAGGTAGAAATACCAACAGACCACAGCAAATAAGGCCGAAAAACCCATACCTTGTAGTTAAAATCGGTCGTGAAAGCTTACACACTTCAATAAATTAGTTATTTACTTACGCGTTTAAGTTTTTTGAAATGACTACACTATAGCCTCCTAATAAAGATTAGTTTTTGTTTCTATAAAAAGTAGCAAACAGGTTTTTTTTAAAGTCTGAAAAATATAATTCAATATTTTTTAAATGGTAATTTTCTTTATTTACTTATTTTTAAATTTTTCCAGGTAAATTTTTAAATGTTTTTCAGTACAAAATATCGATTAACTCTCCAACTAACGAAGTACAATTGCAAAGCTTCCCTTTGTTGTAACCTGTGAATAAAGCTAAGCTAGCCGTTTTACTTATTTTTTTTAATGATGTTACGAATAGCTTTTAAAATGAGCAAAAGGACCTTTTAAACGCGTTAGAAATTAGATTAATCTAATTTTAAATAAGTAAAAACCGCACATTTTAACATGTAATTCTCCAAGTTCTTTTATAATTCAAAATTAATTCTAGTTAGTCCATACGTCACCAATACATTGTGTATAATATTATTTCCCAAATTTATAAATAAAGTAACTTAGGGGTTGTTTTGTGTAAAAATTACTAATTCACTAATTTTTTTAGTTTTAAAATACTTTGTAGGGTTTTAAATTTTACTTTTTACATAATTATTAAATTGGCCTTAACTTTTTTTAAAACAAATTTTTGTTAGATACTTTTTTTTGAAGTAATAGGGCAAACAGCTTAGTTTTAAGAGCTATGTTTAAATTAAAAAAAATAAGCTTCTTCAGATATATCTTTAAATTTAACTTGATTTTACTTTGTCTTTTTTTAAATTTCAATCATGTTTATATCACTATAATTACCTATGAATAATATAAATATTAATTAAACTTATAAATTATTGTACTAAAATCAGAACAGACTAAACGTAAAAAAAATAAAATATTTTACCACCTAAACCTAAAAAAACTATTTTTAATAATATTAAGTATTATATATATTTAAAGAAGAGATTAAATGTAGAGGGTTTTTCCTCATGATTTGGCATAATTTTAAAGGTATTATTTAAAGGAATACAAAACAGTGATTTATACAAAAGTTTTAAATTTTTTATAAAGATTTTAGATACGACATTTAAAAAAACAACTGACGATACGAAAGTAGAAAAATAGGAAATAACCTTTTTTTTAAAAAAAAAAAAACCTGTATTTTTTAAAAAATGTAAAATCTTTATCTTTTTACCTTTTTTTTTTAAATAATGGGTTTATATTTGGATAGGCAGTTTTGTAACAATTCGAATTTAAATTTTCATCAATTTTATATGCAATGAGCACCACTCCTTAGGTCTAGTAAGCCATGAAAGCTAAACAGAACTTCTATGATGAATTCCTGCTTGGCCAAGGATCAGGACAGATAACAAAAAAATTTTTTTTATTAAAAAAAAAAATTATAATATAATAATTATAATTTTTTTTATTTATATATTTATTTTTTTTTTTTTTATTTTTAAAATAAATAAAATTTTTGGTTAAAAATTTAAAAATTCAAATAAAATAATTTTTTTATTTTTAAAAAAAAAAAAATTTAAAAACATAAAAAATTTTGGGGGAAAAAAAAAATTTTTTTTTAAAAAATACAAATTTTAAAATTTTTAAAATTTTATTCTGAAAAAAAAAAATTTTTAAAAACCCAAAAATTTTTTAAAACTGTAAAAATTTTATTTTAATTTTTTCCCTTTTTTTTTTTTTTTTAAAAAAAATAAAAATAATTTTTACAAAAAAATTTAACCCTTTTCTTTTTAAAAAAAATTTTAAAAAAAATTTTTTATTAAAAAGGGTTTTTTTAAAAACCCCAAATTTTTAAAAAAAATTTTTACTTTTTAAAAATTTTTATTTAAAATTTAATAAATTATTTTTTTTTTTTTAAAATTTAAATTTTTTTTTTATTTAAAATAAAAATTTTAAAAATTAATTTATTAATTTTTAAATTTAAAAAAAAAAAAAAAAAAAAAAAAAAAAAAAAAAAAAAAAAAAAAAAAAAAAAAAAAAAAAAAAAAAAAAAAAAAAAAAAAAAAAAAAAAAAAAAAAAAAAAAAAAAAAAAAAAAAAAAAAAAAAAAAAAAAAGGGGGGGGGGGGGGGGAAAAAAACTTTTTTTTTTTTTTTAATTTTTAAAAGGTTTTTAAAAAATTTAAAAAAAGTTTTTTAAAAAAATAAATTTTTTTAAAAAAAAAATATTTTTTAAAAAAATTTTTTTTTTGGTTAAAAAGGGTACAAAAATTCCTTAAAAATTTTTTTTGTTATTAAGGTTAAACCCTTTCTGCAAAAGTTCTATTTTCAGTTTAAAAACAAATTTTGGTAAAACTGTTTTTCAAAAAAATTTTAAAAAAAATAATCTTTTAAAAAATAATTTTTTGCAATTACTGATTTTTTAATTCCCTTTATTTTTTTATTACACCTTTTTTTAACTGGTATTTTGAATTTTTTTTCTTTCTTTTTTCCCCTTACTTTAATTCATGCCCCTTTTTATTTATTTCCTCCTCAGTAAAAATTTTAAATTTTTAAAACGTCATTTTTATCTTAATCCTAAAAAAAACGTCATTATACGTTTCAAACTTTAATCATTCCCCAAAAAATTTTTTTTTACTCTTTATATTATAGACATTATTTTCTGGAAAAAATTACTGGTGTAAAAAATGATGACTGTCTTGTTTAATTATATAACATATTAATATTTTTAATCTCATAAAAAGACTATCTGTGCCCCGTATACAATACTGAACAATTTTTTTTTGAATTTTCTCTCTCATGTACTGGTAATGGAAGTTGAAAAATGTTGTTTTCGCCAAATCCAGAATACTCCCCCCAAATCTTTGGGTTTTATTGAAAAATATGGTCATTTGGGCCCAAATTTTAATTATAACAAGTTTCTCATTTATAATTGTACTACTTTTTTAAAATCGGGGAGATAAGAGCTTCTCCCCTATTTCCCCTCCCACTGCTTAATTATTTTAACAGCAGAGTGTTTTTTACGTTCTCCATCTTTTTTCCCCAAAAAAATTTTAAAAACACCCCCAAAAAATTTTTTTTCAAAATTTTTTTTTCCCGCTGACGTAATTGGGTATTTAAATAAAGAAAAGCCTTAACCCAAAAGGGACTGATCAAAAAAGAATTTGATGCACCTTCCTTACTTCGACTCCCAGCTGAAAAAACTTGCTGTAAAAATTCTATAGTGAATTTTTCATTATTATAAAGGTTGGTAATAATTTCCATTTTTGAACCACAGAATTCGAAGTTCGGGAAGTGGAAGTCGAAAACAATCAAAACCTAAAAAATATATCCTTTATCACCCTTTCAGATATCTCAATAATTTTAACGTTATCTCATATCTTGAAGTCATCTGAAACCCCAAAGGTAAATATTGTGACATTGCCCAACCATACTGATTGTTTATATCAAAGTACATAAGATAAGTTTCTTCCTTGGAGTGGTCATATGATAGCATACATCTGTTATTAGCCTCGGCGTATCTTTTCGAACACTAAGTACATCTCAAATTCCTTTTTCTATAAACATAATCATTTCTAAGTCAGTTAATAGTTCAAGCTTGGGTTGGCCTGAGTTATACATTTGATACATCATTCATTGCCATACCTATTTTCCTTGGAAAATAGGCGAAGCACAATGCAGATATCTCTTTTACATGACCTGTAAATATTATTTGATTAGGACCTAAAAAAAATTTTACCTCAAAAAACAAAAGTCTGTGATGTGGTGAAAAAAGTATGGTAACATTTATCTTTTATTTATGAGCTCTCATGTTTTGCGGAACAGAGAGTCATTTAACCATGTGGGCACTACTTTTGGAAATTACTTTAATTTGCACAAACATGTTGTAACTATAGTCACAGCAACTTTAAAATGCTGGGATGTCTATATTGAGTAAGATTATATTTCTTCATATTTAATTAGTCCACCCTGTATGTAACCCAAAAAATAGGTCCCATATCTGAAAAATCATGTTTTCCTTAATTCTAAGCTTTCTTAATTCCATTAACAAAAGACCCGTTTGCCCTATTAAAAAACCCACAGGTATTTTTACGATTTCTTGTCCCAGTCGATATAATATCTTCCATAGCTGTTTTCAGCAGAGCAACACAAAGTGCTGTAAGTCCCGTGGTAATGAACTTTTTTTTCTTTACTTAAGACATTCACGTTAATATCCAGGCTGCATGGTCTGGCTTAAAATAAAACAAAACTGCTTCCAGAATAAAGATAACTTTTTGTAAAACAAAAATAAGTTAAAAGGATAATAAAAATACTTTCACGCGCCTCCAAATCCGAAAAACCCTAAATTGACAAATATTTAAACTCGATAGGTTGTTCTGCACTGATTTTGAGTGCAAAATATAGAATTTAAAACACATTAAATACATACATGCCTTTAGCTGTTACAATAAATGTTTAGGATGTTCTATATTGTTGTAGCGGATTCGTGTACTTTAAAGTCCTTGTTGGATACTCTTTCCAAAAATTGCTATCTTTATATTCCTTACAACGGGACACCTTTGGTCCTGGTCCCGGGGTAAAGAACCTGAGCGTCGACTAAATCAAATTGAAGAGAAATCAAAAAGTAAAAATTATTTGCTTTTTGGTGGCAGTGCTTTGAATATTAAATTAATCTATTAAAATTAACAAGATTAAATAATATTTAAAATTAAAATTGTTACAATCTTAATATTTAAATTTAAAAAATTCTTAGATCTTTTTGTTATAATTTATGGGGTAATGTCATAAATGAAATATTAATTGTTATAATTAGTAGTTTTATTATTTTAAAAGTAAGAAAGCTTAGAATTTTTAAAAAATATTTTAGTTCAAAATAATGTTTCTCTCGATCTTAACAATAATTGCTTTTTCAAATTTGAACCCACATTTAAGACAAAATCTGAACGGACCTATACAAATCCACTTTTATCATGGATTTCTGGCTTATCAAATAATATTCAATAAATACATGGGTAAAACATTTAACATTTGTACCTTTTTTAAAACATAAAACACTATTAGATACTAAGTAACATTAACAAAACCATGTTATATAAATGAAACTAAAAGAGTAGTATTTATAAGATCCCTTGTCATCTAATTTGTTGATGCTGAGGCAATTTAAAAAAAACTAAAAATCAAATCAATTAACTTTTCTTCTGGAAAGGAAATATACTAGCTATAAGAGACTAACATATCATATAAACTAAGAATTTCCTAGAATTTATTTTAAAATTGTAACAATTTTAATTTTAAATACTATTTAATATTTAGTTAAAGTTTTTTAGTGTTGTTTTTATCTTAAAAAGAGTGGCATATTACATCTCAAATGAAGGCTGAGTAAGCAGAGCCAATTCGGATATTAAAATACTTTTGATTTTTAATCAATTGATAAGTGCCATTTCCCTTTGTCTATTTAAAAAGTGAATTACTGTTTTTTTTGTAAATTATATATTTTTTTGGGTAAAGGAACGTGATGATTTTTTTTGCTGTAAATGAAATAAATTGATAAAGCAAAAAACTAATATTGAAACTCGGCAACACTTGTGTCTTCACACCGCTTTTTGGTCTGACAACTTATCTAAAGGGCCAGACGTGATCGAAATTACCCCAAAACTTATTTTTTTTTTTTAAAAAAGATATTTGGGAAATGATCGTTTGTTAGGCAAAGAAAAATATTTGACTTGTTTTTAGATCAAAATAAATTTAATGCGAGGGGTCCGTTAAACTTCGGTCGCTTCTGTCAATCGATGTTAAGAATACATGTGGTTAGTCTCTTGTGACGTAGATACAGATACCCTATTCGCAGGAAAATTATATATTTGAATTTAAAATGCTTGTAATTCTGTTATAAAATTTTGTATGAAACATATTACAAGGCGACATAATTTTTGTAAGATTATTGAAAATGCTTATTTTGCGTTTATTTTAGAAAGTTATCAAAACACTTTTCCAGATATGGCCTAGCACGTCCCATTTTAAAGTTGCTGCTTCTCTTTTATATAATGCGATCTTTGAAATCATTTTTACCTGCCTTAGGACCGGAAAGTACGCCAAGACTGCAGAGGGGTTACTTTAACAGTATTGTACGGACCTTTAAGAGTTTTATTGATTTATGCAGTTTAGTTGGTTTCTGTTTCGTTTACAGTACAGTCAAGTGTTTAAGTCGATTTTGATATAAAATGCAAGTTCAAGTCGTTGATGTTGCACAAATCCACCTGATAAGTTTTGTTATACATGTAGACGATTTATTATAAACTTTCAAGCTAGATCTATATTTGAGGAAGTCAAAGAAGCCTTTTTATATTTTAAGTGCCAAATTAAAAATCAATATAAAAGTTAACCAGTTCCTCATTGCCAGCACCAGCGGTACCGATAGCGCCTTTTCAACCTGAACATCGTGTTTCCCAGTGATTTTAATTCTTAATTAGAATCTGTTCCACAACTTCCTGAGAACACCAGTTGTGACTCAACATTTTTACCAAATGCCAGTTAACCTGATTTAATAGCTTAGAATGAATTAAATGACTTGGTACGTGACTTAGGATTGTCAAAACAGACTTTAACAGTGAAACTTGTAAGATAAAAAAGCAAGTGTTTCACTTTACCGAAAACGGAATGTATCATTACCAAGTTTTTTTAATGGAAGAATCGCTTATTATAGATTCGTCGTAATACAGCCTAAAAGTAGTCCTGCACCATCTATTCCTTTAGCCCATTTAGTGACAATGAAAGAAACCCATGACAACTTAGCAACCATATTAAAGCGTGTTAAATATGAACAGTATCAGTGGGATATCTGTGGAGATTTAAAAGTCATAAGTATGTTGCCAGGACTTTAAGGCGGTTTTACAAAAAATTGCTGTTTTTTGTGTCTGTGGGACTCATAGAACTTCTTTTGAACCTGGTACTTCAAACATTAAATATGCCTTCCTTGTTAACTCAAAAAAGGTGCTGCTACCGCCCCTCCATCTTAGATTAATGAAAAACTTTGTCAAAGTGATGGACAAAGAAGGTAATGGTTTCCAGTACCTAAGAGAAATATTTCCTCAACAAAGTGATGCAAAATTAAAAGAAGGCCTATCTATTGGATCTCAGATAAGGAAGCTTCTAAATAATCTGCGTTTTTAAGAACAATTAAATGAAAAGGAATTGGCAGCTTGGACGTGTTTTGTACATGTAGTGAAAGGATTTCTGGACAACAAGAAAAATGAAGACTATAGAAGCCTCATAGATAAACTGTTGAAAACCTATGAATTACTAAGGTATCGAATGTCTTTAAAAATACATTTTTTACACTCCTATTTGAATTTTTTCCCAAAAAATTTGGGTGCAATAAGCGACGACCAAGGAGATATTTCACCAGGCAACAGGACAATGGAAACAAGATATAAGGGACGCTGGAACATATCTATGTTAGGCGACTACTGTTGGTTTTTAAAAAGGAATAATGCTAAAAAACACAACGGGAAAAAGTTAACGTTTTTGTCGCTGTGTCATATCTCGTGCAATATATTTGTTATTTACATACAAACCAATCCTTAGTAATGTTTTGCATAGATTCCACATGTTTTATATGTTTATATTAAATAAATATATCGGATTGTAAAAATATGTCGCCTCCTCTTTTTTTCCTGATAACAAAAGAACTGTACGTGTTACAAAACACACCTATTTTCTTTGTGACTGACTGAATAGCTGATCAGCCTAGTGCAAAAAAAAACCATTTTCATCAATGTTACTTTACAAGAATTTTATTTGGGTTATTTTTAGCCAATAAAAAATATGTGGACGGGCCTATTGTAAAAAGTATAATGATATAAATTTTTGGCAAGTATCATACAAGGATTTTTTAAGCACAGTCTAAAACTTTATGAGTAAATAAGACTATTAGTAAAGTGTCAAACCTCCCGGAATCTATCCGGTCGCATAACATCTCACAAAAGTGATTGTAACCGAGGTGTGCAGTCTTGTGCATTGTCTGAACACGTGATTAAGCTGGGGCACATAATGAATTGGAATGGGGCTAAAGTTCTGGAGTGAACAAGCAATTACTACAAAAGAATATTCCTGAAAATGGTCCAGATCTTTATGGATACAAAATCCATGAATAAACGCAGTGATATACAAAACCTAAGCATAATTTATAACAATATACTTTCTCATCACAAAAATCGGTGCTTGTTGTCTCAGAATGATAGTTTCCTTGCAAATTCTCCCTAATGAACAAATGAGAAAAATATTGTTCCTTTTTTTTCAATTTTTTTTCCTTTTTTTTTAATTTATATTATTAAAACAAGTCCAATAATGATAATCAAGCTAAAACTGACAATATATCTCACGAAAAATATTAGATTGCCATGGTTTTTTGTCAAAATTCTAGTGACTAAATTTTAAAAATGTGGATGGAGAGAAAGTAATTTTGGTTGCATACTTTTGAATAGTATCGAATCAGATTGACTTTTTGAAAGAACCCATTGGTTGGCACCACTGGGAGCTGACAGGTGACAGATGTTGCTCAGGATGCCCGTCAGGGAGTTTAATAAAAAAGTTCTTTGACGTTTAAGACCGTTACGTTTTTTCCAGCCATGTAACTATTAAAGAAAATCGCTAAAACAAGATTTTCCCCATGTAATTAGATTTTTTAAGTTAAAAATTAAGTAAAACACCATCTTATGTCTGACTTTTGAGTATGATGTTTCTGCCATTTTCTGATTTGAATCTCCTGTTTAACTAAAATTCGCATTGGTAAGATAACTTTAGATAACATATTTTAGGGATAATTTGTAAAACCTAAAATTGTTTTTGCAGATGTCCTGAGGAAGGGAACAAACTGTTCTTAAAAGCTTGATAAACTCAATAAAGAATTCATCTTTAAAATTGGCCATTAATTTTATGACTGCACCCCCAATAACCTCCTGGTTTTGAATATTTTATATATTTACACCCTGTACAAACCTTTTCCGGTCACACCTGACTATCCATCAGCCAAAGATATAATCTACACACCCTGGGCAAGCTAACATCGAAAACCGCATTTTAATAACGTTTACCGTTTTCAAAATATCGAACCTTAAGAATACCCCAAAAAATTACGTTATGCACTTCGAGTGTCCAGCAGTTTATATATAATATATATATATATATATATATATATATATATATATATATATATATATATATATATATATATATATATATATATATATATATATATATATATATATATATATATATATATATATATATATATATATATATATATCTATATATAACATTTACACCATTTACTATTAATTATTTTGTTTGAATTCTTGGGTACGGGTTTTTTAATAAAAAATGTATAATTAAAACAAATTATTCCATGACGTTTCGCTTATCGTGTAAGCTTTTTTAAAATGTATTTCTTTTCGGTGATTGGTTTAATATCTTAACACGTAATGGAATAATTTGTTTTAATTATACAAAAACCTATACCCAAGAATTAAGCAAAATAATTTTTATATATATATATATATATATATATATATATATATATATATATATATATATATATATATATATATATATATATATATATATATATATATATATATATATATATATATATATATATATATATATATATATATATATATATATATATATATTATTATATATACAAATTAAAGAATTAAACAAGCTAAAAGCAAATATTGTGTACTTCGGTGTATAGCTTTGCTAACAAATATAAAATTAAATTATATTTAAACTTCCTTTTAGGTTAAAGTTTAGTCTGGAAATATAGGGCTTTCAGCTGCATTGAATTTTCTTTTAAATAATGATATTTACCGAATAATGGTAAGGGTAGAAACTAATTTTCACCGTTTGCTAGGTTGTCACTGACAATTTAGGTTAACAAGTTTAAAGCAAATCCATTTACTTTTCAAGTATGCAGTAAAGGCGGGCCCCGCGTTTACAATAGGCCCCTTGCATAAACTTTTTTTATTTACTAAAAATAACCCTTTACACCTAAATAACGCTTTTGAATTTTTTTTAATACAAAATTCTATGTCAGAATTTCCAGCATTTAAAATTCTTATATAAAACTTTACCTTGAACAGGGTATTTACATCACAAGTGGCTAACCACACGTATTTACAACGCCTGATCGACAGGGATGACCGGGGCTAAGTTCCAATATCCATTTCGGCACATTTCGGATAAAAGCGGAGTAAATAAAATACCAAGCAGAGCTAATACGGGTATTAAAACACTTTTTATTTTTAGTCAGTGGATAAGTGCCTTTTATATTTGTTTATTTAAAAGATAGAATACTGTAACCTGTTTATTTTGGTTTGACAAAACACATCAAGAAAAACAAATCTGCATTGGTTTAAAACGTCAGTAGGTATGGTTACAACAATAAAAGATGTATTGCATTGGTTTAAAATGTTGGTAATCATAATGACATGCAAGATATTTTTCTTAAACAATATTAAACAATTTTTAGTTATAGTCCAAATAAATTGCCTTAGTGGCATATATACAAAGAAAAGAAGTAAAGACAAGCAATTTGTTATGATTTCTTAACTTCTTTATTAAACAGGGTTCTAAATTATTTATTTACTGAGTTATGCAATCTTAATAACTACACCAAAATGAAACTACCAACCTATTCTTAAACCAGTTTCACGGACATTGAAAGTGGATTGGCACTTTATTACTTTTGTGGTACTTCTGGTATAGTATTTTTACAAATCTTAGACATCTTTATGGTCATAACTATAGATGTTTAATACTAATTCAATCAAATTATGTAAAGTCCGATTTAAAGTTAAAAAGGCCGACGCTGGTGGCCTTTCAACATCAGCATGCGTTGTTCTCTCTCACTTTAAAATTATTTCCGTTCTCGTCGCTCTGTTCAAAATTTAATAACGTATGGGTGGAGCGTAAAGAAAGGCATAATCGCGTCCTCTTGTTTTTATGACGTTCCTGGCCTTTTCTTCTTTAAATCGGAAATTAAAATGCAGCGTTGTTGCCATGCCTCAATAACAAATTTAAACCAATAAAATAAAGATTACTTCCAAGAAAATGAAAATAACTTCACTTTAAGAGTCATAAGCTAATTAAGAATATTCTGGCACTTACATAAACGTAGCAGTTAGAACTAGAAAGTTGCATCTATTGAGTCATTCATAGCTTTAAAGAAAAGTAACGAATTTAAAATTAAAAAAAAACTTTAAAGCATTCTACTGAAAAACTTTTAATTTTTTTTTCTTACGCCCTCTTGATTTTTAAGCGTCAATATGCAAAGTTATATAACACTTATATACCTAATATAAAGTTAAAAATTATATTTTTGTTTAGTTGCGTTTGTTTTTAAAGTATTTCTGTAAAAGTTAAGATTTATCTGTCTCTAGTTAAAATTAGTATTTAAAAGTTGTAGGTTTATAACGAAACGAGTTTTGCAATATTATGTGCCTGCTAAAAATTAAAAAAACAATTTTTAAAAATTAAATTTGGAGCTTTATTTAAAAATTTATTTTACCTATTAAAATTATTTTTCATTAGGTTTTCCTAAATAATGAAGCAGAGCCTAGATTAGGATTTCCTATTTTCTTGTTGTACACATTTCCTACAGCGTATATACAATAGTCCCGCTCTTCCGGGTGTTGCTTATTTGGATCAAGTACACCATATTTAAAGCATATTTTACGCAAGACATAACATACATTGACATTTTTTTCTGCTATTTTAGGACAAGAGTGCAGATGAGTCTTTTAATTGATTGATATCCATTTTTTAAAGTGTTAATACTGGTATTATTTTAATAAGAGAAAAAATGTCAATAATGACAAATACTTTAATTTATAGATTATATAGCCACCGAACAATAACTTCGACTAGAAGATTCACTGTCTGTCGGCACTTTGATGTGCTCGCCAGAAGGGAGGAGCCAACAATCCTCGGTTTGTTTGGCTTTACAGGGGGTTTGCGTAAGCAGTTTTAACGCTGTTTCATTACGAGGGAAGACTGAAGCGTTTTTGATAAGAAAATGTAAAATTTGTTAATTTCTTTTTGCAAAATAAAAATAAATAATAGTATTCACTCTAAAAAATATAATGAAATAAAAATATAAAAAACATTTATTTTTTTTTGTAAATAGCCTAAAACTATAAACAAACATAACATACAACGCAACATGCACTAGGGCAATAAAATAAAGTGCTTTATTGCCCTTATGTGAAGAAGACTGGCCACTGCTAAAATAATAACCAAAAAAAGTGCCAAAAATTTTGTTTTTTTGCACTTTTTTAGCGTTTCTTTCTTTAACTTAAAATAACTTATCATATCATAAATATAATTAGATTTCAAAAAAATATAGCAATATTTGCCTCTAAAGAAGTACGTCACATCTGTTTTCATTGGAGTATCCTTAGGTTTTTCTGGCATTATCACTACAAGTCATGCACGTTTTATCTGAAAAATAAATATGGATCAAACATGAATAAAATGTGTTTAGTAATCTTAAGTAGGTAAAGTTTTATAAACTCTAAAGCTATATGAATACTTACTTATTGTTGCCGTTGGCAAATTTAATAAAAGAACTGCCTTACGTATTAGATTACTCCTTTTTTTCGCATCACCCCGAAAAAAACTATCTTCAGAAAAGTGCAAACTGCAAATTCTTAATACTGAGTATCATTTTTCTGCTGCATGATTTGCATATCTGTGCAAACCCACAAATCCCACCGATTGTTTTAAAAATGCATGTATCCTCCTTTATATCGTAAATGCTTTTGCGGCTTTCCGCAATCAGCCTCCTTCCCTAGTGTAGTAGTGGGTTTAAGACCTTAGGAACCAGTCTTACCTGGTTGTGTAGGTACTAATTAACAAATGAAGACAATGAAAGTCCAAAACCTAGTATTTATATGTTTTTTCAATAATAATTTGCAAAAGTATTTATTTTTAGTCCAGTAAAAAATTACTAAAGTTTACACTATACCTGCCACTTATTTTGCCGGATTGTTATATTGTTTTTGAAGCTACTAAAGTAATTGAATTTTTACTCTCATCGGTGTCATTTGCGTTCATTGCTTTAACTTAGCTTATATCGACTGTCTATTTACCAAAAATATTAGTAACATTTTTTCATAAAATTACCAATAGAATTTACAAAGTATAGAATAAAGTTTTGCAAAAACTGCACTAACAAATCTACAGGGTACTTCAAATTTAACCCTCACCATTATTTCAAAAACTATAGAAAAAACAAAGATAGTTAAATTAAGGCAAAGTTGCATATTAGGACTAACCAAATGCAGTTTAAAAAGTTTCAAAATTCCGGAGATAACCGAGAAAAACCAAAATTTTAGAAAATCGTTTTTATTTTTTTCTGGCTCTATTTTAAAACGAATTTTATAATAGTTTGCACTGTTTAGGATTTTCTGAAAAAATAAGTTCTTTAAATAAAGGAAAAACTATACATTAAAACTGTATTCTGCAAATTTTACAAAAACTTTACAAAAACAGCAGAACTATATTTTTAAAACATGTAAATCTTTTTAGTATGTTTATTAAAAAAATATTTATAAAAAGCAAGTTTCATTTACCTGTAGGCTAATCTCTGACAGGCAATTTTATTCATAAGTACTAAAAAGCGCCATATCCATTTTAAATTTTGTAAAATATTTCTATTTTATACTTAAGTTTTAATATTATATCTCGTTTTTTTTTAAATAACTTAAATCTAGTAGAAATTTGCAATAACATTTTCTTTTTACAAAAAAACAAAAAGAAAACGCTAAAATCAAAACCAACTAAAAAGATATTTATTTTTTAAAAACAAATAAACTTACTAGCTTTTAAAGTTAACATATTATACATGTTCTTGTATGTTCTTGTTGAGATTACTCACTTTAAAATGTTTTAAAAAATGGGACCACTTTGGTCCTAGCTTGCTTAGCCTATTGACCCTTCTAAACTTTCAGATCGCCTAAAACAGAAAAAAGAAAAACCTCCAAAAAACCCAAAAATATCCAGAATACCAATCCACGTTTCGGTGACAAGTTGGCCAGGTTTATAATGATAATTTTGTACAAAATTGGATTTAAAATTTTCATCCAAATATTACTTAGTAATGGAAATAAACGTGAACCCATGACCGTGCCAAAAGTTTGTTTATACAAGTCTGTGTTAAATTAATAATATGTTGTTTTTACGCAAAAAAATAATAATTTAAGAGTAAAGTTTATGTTTGGTTTCTTATTTATTTTTTACAATATTTAATGTTTTACCGAGAAAAACATTTGTAAATAAACTAACAGCATCAAAACTTACCAAGTGGTTATTTGGGTCTATGTTAATGTGTGTTAATTTTTATACAAAATGCTGGAAATTTTTAATGTATAAGTCAGTAATGTTTACTAAAGGAACTAAAATAGTTAGTAGAAATTTTGCTAATAGAGTGCGGGTGAGTTTATACAACTGATTATACGACGTAATGGTATATCAGGTTTGTTTATTTTTGGTACTCCATAAAAGTGTTAAGTTTTACTGCTATGGGATATAAGTGTTAATCTTTTTTTTTTTTATGTTTCTTAAAATGTTATATATTTGTCTCTCAATAGTTTCAGTTAGATTTTTGTTTATTTTTTTGTATAATCACCAACATGATTTTAATGTCCTACATATCACACTCTATTATTACAGTTGCATTACCTTTAAAAGTTAAAACACTATTAGATCTTAAGTAACAAAAACAAAACCATACAATATAAACGAAATCACAAAAAAATGTTATTTATAAGATCCCTTGTAAATATAATAAGTTTTATCTAGGTAAAACTTCGAAACAATTAGCCAAACGCATAGAAGAACATAGAATATACATTAAAAATACAGAATTCCACAAATCATAAATCTGTTAACACGCATTTGATAACAACCACATAACAAACTGAAATGCTTCCAGCATTTTAGCAAAGGAAACTTGTTCAAAAAAACGTAAAATAAAAAAAAAGTTCATTTATATTATTAAAAAAGATAAATGTGTAGCATTAATATCTGTTAATCTAAATAATACATGCTTGATAAAGAAGTAATTTTAGGTGAACTTAAAATCAGTTACCACACCTTTTTTGTCTTTTTAAAAAATTATAAATAACCAGGCAAATAAACTAAAATATTATTTATGACAAAACTTCATATCTATTAAAAACTTTCAGAATTTTTTAACATTTAAAACAAAAATTTCCTAGAAAATTAGTTTTAATTTTAATTTTATTTTGTTTTTCTTTTAATTCTATTTTGGACAACGGTGGCCGTCTTGTCAACGAAACGTAGATAATTATTCTAAATGTTTTGTGATTTTGGGGGTTTTTCTTTTTTCTATTTCGGGCGATCTGCAGGTTTTTAGGGGTCAATAGGGTTCAGCAGGTTCAGTTTGCTATACCACGGGACCAGGATCAAAGTGGTCCCATTTTCTAACCAATTTCAAAGCGGGTAATCAAAACATAAATCCGCTACCAAACTATAGACTAATATATACAAAGTTATAAATTGTTAAAATCAGAATTGAAAGCACTATGTACTTACGTAAAAATATAATATGGTGCCAGTAAAAAAAATAAAGTAAATGATGGTTGCCGGGTGATGAAATATCGGAAGTGAAATTAAAAAACATCATCAAATATCGCAGAAAAGTGGAAATGCAAATGTGCAATTTATTTTAAAATCCGTTTTAAAATGAAGCCAGAAGAAAATACAAAGGATTTTTCAAAAATTGTATTTTCTTGTATACTGTTTTTCCCAATAGAGCGCAATTTTACCCCAATTTAACCATCTTCGTATCTTCTATGGTTTTCGAGATCATAATGGTAAGGGTCAAATTTAAATTACCCTGTGTATTAATTTCATTTATATAAAAGCCATATTAATTAGGTTAATATTTCACAAGTCAGCCGGTGTTACCAACTATTGATTTAATAAATAAAAAAGGTTTGGCTAAAACAAACCCCCCAAGAGCGGCTTACAAAATTTGACCCATTCAACTTTTTAATATCCTACGAACCATTTTTCTCGCATTATACTTAATGGTAGCTTGCTGACAAATAACGCTATTGTGGAACAAAGGAGCTTTTCGTAATAAAATCCAATAATAACAGTCACAAAGAATGACCCTATATTTTTGTTCTTCGTAAATTAAACCATGAACGAAAAAAGAAAATAATGACTTATTTTTAGCTTGATGCCTTAGGATTAGGGCAATCTAGTTAATTTGAAACTTAAGACTTAGGATTAATTCTGTTACATAACACAAAGACATTTTGTGTCTTTGACACGAGTTTTCAATGTGAAAAACTAAGTGGCAATTTAAGGGTTTTATTTTTGTTTTGTGCCTGTACGTGGTTTAGTTTAAACAGAAAATTTAATAATTTTAATTTTTTTCCGGGATAATGTAAAAAGTTCCCCGAATAAGAAAAAACACGTGAAAAAAATACTACAAATTTATATAATTTTTTTTCGTATAGGCCTTCCTTCGTCTCTGAGATATTGGCTCCCAAAGGCCTCCAATGGAATCAAGTTTTTTAGACACAGTTACTGAGCCTCTACGTATATTTCAATTTTATTTTAATGATATGTAATACTTAGTAAGACTTTTTTACGCCCTAAAATTTACACTGTTAGTCCTGTCGGGTCAAATATAATATGCCAACATATTAGATTCAATAAAAATTTAAACTTTTAGTTAAAAACTCTGTAAGAGGGTTCCACATGGTCTCCGTAAAGACTGATACACTCGCGAGCACGACGAATTCAAAAAATTCCTTTTTTTATGTTTAAATTGACAAAACTTCCTAAGCAGTATCAAAGTTTAACCGAGATCGGAACTTTAAATAAGTCGTTGTTACTTTAGTATCACTAAAAAGCGACTTTCAAGTTTTTTCTACTTTTATTTATACTTTTTTTGGTAATTTTGTAGTTATTATAACTTTAATTTGAAACTTAATAGTTTCAGTACTTCTAGGTAGCTTTTAAAGTTTCTGGTACGAGACGGTTACTATCTAAAATAGCTTTCAAGTAGCAAAGACATTTAATTAATATTTGATATCCCAGTAACTTTGTCTTGTTATTGGTAGGTTTAATGTTTAAAGTGAGTGGGTATAACACCCTTCCACCGCGACCCATCGGCCTATTGTAGCTTTGTTACTGGTATATCACTTAAAAGTTTTTATTACTTTATGGTAGCGTTAAAAGTAACTACGATATCGTTGCCTCTTTTAAAATTCCTTCAAAGTTATGGAACTATGTAGTAATATTTAAGGTAAAATTAACTCCCTCGCTATTCAGGAAAACTACTTCACAGTAATTTTTACTTTCCACTCTGTCTTTAAATTACCACAAATTTTCAATTACTTAAAAAAATCACTTTAGGGTATGGGTCACTTTATAGGGACAAAAATATCTATTCGTTGTCGGCATTATTAGTTCGTAAAAATCGTTCGAGTACTTTTTGGTGTTCGAACAGTTTACTGCTTTCTGTGATGGTTAAAATACGCACAAAAAGCTACAAGGCATTAATTAATTATAAGGTAAAGTTCCATTTGAAGTGGCTTCGGGAACTTTGAGACGGTTTTGTAGTTATCGCGACTATATAGTTTGAAATATCTACAACAAATATTCTACTTAATGGTAATAATGACTTTAAAGTGATAAAAGTGTAGTGGTCGCTACTTGCAGTAAAGTGAAAAATCCTTCAAACACACCTTATATAGTAAATACCGCTTTAAAGTAATTTCTATAAAAATGCGCCATATTTACTGACAAAACGTAGGACGCCATTACATTTATTTCAATTTTCTAATAGTATTACAATTAGGAATCGTCAAGTAATTACAAAAAAAAGGAACATAAATTAAGGCGAAATTAAACTTATAAAAATAGTAAAAATGTAAAAAAAATTAACCAAATTTATACATTTTCGTCATTGCCTGCCCGAAAAAAAAGTGTTGAAAAATGTATTTTAAAAGGGCGCGTTGTTTTTATAAATCTATGGACAATTACATTTCACAGAAATTTTTTAATCGTTTTAAGTTTCTATGTACTCAGAACTCGTTAATCAGCAAAGTTTATTGTAATTGATTGAATTGATAATATTTACTTAAACATAAAAATACTACTTCCATTATAGTTGAGGAAGCTGCGTAGTTGGAACGTAAGTGCGACGTACCGGTATGAGTTTCAAGGTAGAAATTTGTACGGAACTATCCCCATCAAAATGTTCCCCATTTTGGTCGTAGGTACGCAATGGGATCGTAGCAACAACGTTCCCGTCCCTAGTACCACAACTTTGAGTTCCCAACAAAAGTCGCGGCGTGGTAGCAACGGCTAAAATTGCTGCTTGGTTAGGGGAACAACAGTGTAAATATAGTGACATATTTTCAAAAACTGTTGGAATTAGCGACTTGATTAAAAGGTACCTAATTTTTATTTAATAGTTAAAGGTTTGTAAAAATCATTGTCCAAAGTTCCTATCAATAGAAGGCGTAAAAAAAGGAGGCCATGGGTGTCACAGCTAGTCCGTCACTGGAGCTATGAGTAATTCACAATACTTTCTTTGATAGTAATTTGAAAAGTCTTACTTGGTATTACATTTTATTAAAATAGAATTGAAATATACCGGTGGTTCAATAATTTTGTCTAAAAAACTTGATTCTTTTTGAACTCTTTGGAAGCTAATATCTCTAAAGGGATGCCTATACAAGTAGTATACAGTACTCTCTTTACGTATTTTTTTCATAACCGGGAGATTTCCCATATTTCCTGGGACACCCTGCATAATTTAAATTATATTTATAAACATTGCCAAATCACTATAGACCACACACTTTAGGGGATTAGTCTACTCGGTCATTAAAAAAATCTTTTTTTTTTTCTATTTTTTAAAAGTTAATGCAATAAGCAACATTCTCTAAAATTTTAGAATGATCCGAGCATTCTAAATGTACCTTTCTGCCTCTTTCGTTTTAGTATCCGAGCGCGCGACACACGCGACATAGCGTGCATAGCTTTAGCAAACCGCCAATCATCAGAGGCTTCTAAAGAAGACAGAATAAAGCTTAGAGAAGATAAATTAGATAAAAGTAAAATCCTGGAAGAAGTAGAAGAAATTTTGTATGGTGCAGGCATCGACGTTTAGGTATTGGAAGATTTTTTTTTCAGTTTTTCGTTAATAAAAAACTTTAAACGCGTTTATCTCGAAACTATGTTTTTCGACCTTACATTGTCCAATTCTTAGAGACTACTGAAACCTTTCTTACAAAATTTTAACTAGATAACCCTCAGATGTATGACTTCAATTCGACCCACAATCATCTCCCAAATTTTAATTTTTACTATTTTTTTAAAGCAAAAATCACATAAAGAAACACTGTTTTAATTTTTTTCCAAAGAAGACCGACATTTTGTTAATTATATGTTAAATTTAATGATTGTTGGTCCAATCAAACGCCAATATTTTTTTTAAATTTCAGATGATTCGTTTCAGAGATATGGTCAACGTAACTCACATGTCTACTTTTTAAAGCGTTACTGTTACCTATGATTATTATGAATAAAAAAGGTTTAAAATTTAAAAAATATATTTTTTTTCAGCAGCTTATGAGTGTTTTTATTAGGCCCAACATCTTTTTAATTGATAACTTTAATAGAAGCTCAAAAAAATGTGAAAATACCGTTTTTTTAGAACGCGCCGGGTAGACTAATCCCTTAAATGACGGTAAGGTAACTAGTAAATTTGTTAAGAGCAGCACAGTCACGGTTTGTAAAAAAATATTTTTACAATATAATAATAAATTATTAATAAATCACAATAAAAAAATCCTATACTTGCGTTTTGTTTAAGTTGGCCAAACATTATCGCTCACATTATTTAATTTTTTATGGTCATAAAAATATTTTACATTTTAAAATATGTCATAAAAATTATGTAAAAACTTTTTAATGTTTGTTTATTTATATTTTTAAGACTTTAACATTAATTAACAAGGCGTGTTCGGTGTTTAAAATTGCAATTTTTACCCAACCTAAACATACAAAATTAATAATGGCATGCACCATTTCAAACAAAACTTATGTTAAAGCTTTATTTTAGGTTGACACAATAAAACAAGCTTTTAAAATGAACGACTTGCGATAAAACTTAAATGTGACAGAAAATGCAAATGTGTAAAACAAGGCATTACGTTGTGGGTAGTAAATTTTTCTATTTTAAAACGTGTACAACTTTACTTTGTAGCAGCACGAGGCATCAACATAATTATTTGTTTTTTTTTTAAGTAAAACGCAATATTTTGCATTTTTTATTTATCTAGATATTATTTAGAATAAAGAGCATTTGTATTTTTACAGCTTAAATTAATATATAAGCACAGAACATATTTAAAAAATAGTAATAAATAAATACAGAGGAAGTCCAACTTGTGGTCACCGTGGGTGCCGGGTTTTCCACCAGTTTCGTCAACGTTGTTTATGTTGTGTAATATTAAGTTAGTTAAGTTACTGTGAACCGTACTTTAGCTTTAGAGAACTTAGTTTTAGTTAGTTTTACATGGTTGGTACCTTTTAGGCTACGTGGTAGTGCCACCACAAAAGTTATACAAATATCTTTAAACTACTCCTTATTAACATCTGGGTAATGTCAACCAGACGGGTTCTACAATTTACCTAAATCCGAACCTAATCATGGTAATATGTTACTGTGCGGTACCATCTATTTAACTACTCGTGCCCGGCATTCGCATGTTACTATCATTTTAGGCTACTGAAGTGCCACCATAGTTGGTACAAATTCTTTAGTATATCAGTATTAACATCGTCAATGTCAACCAGACGCGCCTTACAATTTACCTAAATTTTCAAAATAATGTACATAGTGTAAATGCAGGTCAATTTTTACTATGTCCGGCAACGGATTTGTAGAAAAAAGGGGGGTTCGAACCCTTTTATTTAAATTGTTTTATTCAAAGTGGTGGAAGTTATTATAAACTTGGAGTTGAGATGCATCAAAATGTTTTTTTTTATCTTGGGACAGTCCACGAAGGCTGATGCCTAAGTACTAACGTACCGTGGGTGTCTTAAGTGTGGTGAGAAGGAGTTTGTTTACATGGGACTTAAATATTTGGAGATTGGGAGGAGAAGGAAATACTTCTGCGGACAGCAGAAAAACTTTATTGGTGAAGCATATTTTAAAGGTATATTTGCTACAGTTTTTTTTATTTAAAAAGAAAACAGTCTAATATTCGGTTTTTGGAGGCAAAAACGAAAGGTTTCACTTTGGTAAAAAGGTTGCCTTAAACACAACGTCTAAATCAGGGGTTGGCAAGTAGTTTTTGTTGGGGTCCCGATATTGTGGGAAAATTTTAACGAGGTCCAGAAAAAAACAACTGATAATAATTTCAAATATTATTTTAAATAATACCTTTGGGCCAGGTGAATAAAAGGAAGTAAATACTTTTACTATAGTAGCGTCCTTGTTTGATCTTTAAATATTACATAAGTCTATTTTAAAAAAACTCAAGTATAAGTATTTGCTTTCTTTTATTCACTTGGCCCCTTATCTACGTATTAATTTATTTTTGGTATACAATACATTACAATATTTGGCGGTCCAAGGTTCGACCTTTAACGGTCCGCCTGTTGCTGACCGTTGGTCTAAATCTACATAAAAACAAAATTTGTATATTTCAGTAAACAGTTTTTGCATACTAATTAACTGATGTCATTTTTAGTTTTCTATAGTAACCACTTTTTTAAATTATTTAGCTGCCTTTAGGATTTTAACTGGTTTTTTTGCACGCTCAGGTATTATTGTAACTTTACTGGTTAGATTGTTTCAATTGTAAGGGATGTTTACAAATTACTGATCGATAAGTAAATACTTACCGATCGGTAATTTGTAAACATGGAAAATAGATATATGGACCTATTTGTTAATTAAATTTTATTCAAAATGATGTTACAAATAGCATAGTTATTGAATGTAACTGGGCCGAGAAGGTTTAAAAATTTCTCCTTCTCGATCTCTTTAGCCATCACGCATTCTCTAGTTCTAATGACTTCTTTAACTTCACGGGAATAATAGTAGAATATCCTGCGTTTTAAGCATTCCCCAGATCAGAATCGTCACTTTCTTGCGGCATTATATCTCACACACAGTTAAATTAAACCAGCTAAAGTTGACAAATTTGTAAAAAATGTAATACTAACAGGCAAATAATAAATTTCTTGTTACAGAAACTTAATATACCAGCTAGGTATTAAATTAAGGTCTTGGATATACCTAACAATATATTTTTATCTAATTTTATATTTCTAATCAACTCAATACTTTGAGCGTGCAAAAAATATCGTAAGCATCACGGACAGTAAGTTCTTACTGGTTTCGGTTGTTTTGGAGATCTTGACTGCGTCTCGACCCCTAAACACATCCTCAACCAGTAAGGAACACTTACTGGACCTTTATACTTAATATACTATTTTTTACCCACGTCATTTATTCTTCCAAAAAATACATTTAATAATTTGGAAAATAAATCACTGCTCAGGTAAATATTTAGTAAAATAAGAAAAAATACAGTTTTACGGAAATTACGCAACCATAAGCTCTAAAACTGGAATTCCAGCAGTATTCCTTTACGCTGGGTCATTGTTTTTTTTATTAATTCATATACTTCGTAACTCTAAGGGTTTTTTTGCTAAAAAATATACCAATCCGGCTTACCGAAAATTTGCATTTTCTATTGATTAACTCATTTTGCCTATACTTATATTAACTTTTATCGTTTATCCGCTGACTAATTATTTAAGAGAAGTATTTTTTGCCATAAAGTACAAATTCAGTTCACCAATTACTAAAATATGACCAGTGGCGGGGTAGTATTAGAGAGTATATTACTCTCTAAAAAAATTTAAGATTTTTGTGTATTAGTATTTTATTTGCATTAAGTTTAATTAAAATTGACTTAAAATATTTTCCTTAATTTTAAAGACTTAGCTAAAAAATAAAACCATTCTTATTATTATTCTCAGAATTTATTGTATACATACACCATTTACCATTTCGAAGTATCATCTATAACGTAATAAAATAGTAATCGGGCTAATGTTTCAATTACTATATAACTACAATTTTAACCACTAAAGTAATTATTTTTTTAAATGCGATAATCTTTTTAAACAAGGCTTATGGTTTCTCTTAAAAAATCGAACAGTTATCACCTAATATTGCAGTATTATCTTCCGTTTGGATTCTTTTTTTTTTCAAAATTGCCAAGCTCTGTTGAAATCATTCGCCATCTTCGTCGCTAATGTCTACACAGTTGTCTGAAAAATATTCTTAATGGCACTAAAAAATATGTTTTTAATGACAGGTTACATTCCACAATTTCAAAGATTCTTTAAAGCTTGTTTACAATTTCTGGATAATTTCTTGGGTTTTTATGTTTATGATAGGTGCAACTAACGGTCAGTGCGTAGCAGCTGTGCACTGTAGTTAATCATACATTGTCATTGATATAGCTATGTTCGACCAATGTCAGCGCTACCCGTCGGTCGGTCGAGCACAAAAGCCAGCCTTATCTTGGCAGTATTTTCTCTGGAAAATATTTATTTTAACTAACTTAAAGAACTACTATCTCTGTTTAGAGCCTCGACAAAATTTTTCTCTAAGCCAAGATTGGTATGTAACGCCGAAAGTAAAATGTTATTTTTTACTTTCACCCTAAAAGATTGCCGCTGTGACCATACTTTTCTTTTTAATGTTACGTTTTTGATTTGCTAAACCACTTCAAAATAAGCAAAGCATTTTAAATTCTATCTGCTTACCAAGTAAAATAGCTATCTTTCACTTTTAAATCCACACATTTGCCAATCACATTTCCTAAATGGCAACGTTTTTCGCGTTCCTGCATGTTTTCTTTGTATTAACTACATAATCAGTTGAGTTAATGAAAATATATTGCTATTATAATATATGGAAATATATGAGTAAATAATGTTTTGCTTAAAGAACTAGTTTGGTCCATTCATTTACACAAACTGATATGTTTATTACGAAAGAAATGTGAAAAGACTCTTGTCTCAGCGAAAAAAGTCATTTTCGCTGCAAAGAAATTGACCTCTCTCGACTCGTAGCAATGGTATGTCGTGGTATCACTGTATTTTTTAAATTATTTAAAAAGTAAATAAAAAAAATGCACGACGCTGCTGGTGTAGAAACACAGCAACGCAAAAATACTAATTAGCTAGTTAAAACGTTTTCATCACATAAAATACAAATCTTAAAATAAAACCAAATAAATCAGAGGAAAAAGGCAGTGCAGCCAATTAAGTTACATAATCCTCGGTTACTAATTACTTTTTATAACAACTTCTTTTATTTAAAACAAATAAAAAAGGAAAACTACAAATAATTTAAGTTATAAAAACAATACGTTTTATAGTGCACAAATTATAAACGATTTAAAAAATGTTTTACCAAAAAGTTAGAAATGGATGACCATCAATTTGGGGCTTATCTGTTTCACGCAACGCGACAATGTGTCTTTTTACAATAACACATGTCCCCCCAAAAAAAATTGGTGTTTTCTGGCGTATTTTATTCCGCTTAACACGAATTTGAAGTCAAAATTGGGGTCAAACAGCCAAAAATCGACAAAGACGCAAAAACCGATAGGGTACATTTACCGGCAAAAACCTGCTACCATGGAATGTTTGGACAACGACTATATAAACTATACCTAAAGTCCAAAATTTCTGTCAGTGACTTATTTAATACCGGCCACCCAACCGACGAAGCGGCTGAATAAAAATCTAACACAAGTAAATGATTTTTAAGCCTATGATATACTTTTCCGCTCAAATAACAGGGACCCGGCTAAAAGTTTTATCGCCACGTTGTCATAATTTACGAGAATAAGTTACAAGCCAGCGATCGCATTTAAAATAGCACGCCAATATGTATTGAAATGATTGTTATCGAGAAGACAATAAATATGGCAACACAAATTCCTTAGTTTACAACTTAAACTGACTTGAAAATAAGCGTATTGACAGGGTTTTCGTGCCGTTCGATGATTTTATTTAGTTATTGATTATGTACAGATTTTGTAAGTTTAAATTTTAATTACTATACAGGGTATTTTTTAAATATTGTTAATTTCTAGTTTTCGTAGTATATAGATATTGTTTTGAGCCAATTTGATTATAGTTTATCTTATTTAGTGTATATAATTGTATATAAAGATTTAGTGTTGTTAAGTGCTTTTAATTCAGTAAACTATGAATATTAACCAACCTTCAACTAGTAATCCGCCTACAAAAAAACTTAGTTAACGTAAAATAACGAATAATGGGATTTGGGAACAAAATCCTGAACTAACCACTTTGGATGCTGCAGAGATATGTGCAACTTTAACAAAAGTTTCTTCGCGTACGGTATTCAGAGTTTTAAGAGGCAAATAAACAATATTAGTAATTATTCAGATAACTGTAAAATGCGATTTTTTCGCTATTTTTTGCACACTCCCTACTTTTCGATTGTTAAACATGAATCAGAAGTTGTTTTTTGGCTCTCTTCAAAAGAATAATAATTACATTTTAATTTCATTTTACGACATATTCCTTTAAATTATGTCATTTGCACGAAAACCCATTTAAAAAACTCATACTATTTTAATATTAAAAAAACACTCAAAAAGTACAGTAAAAACCTTAATTTTCAATAAAAAGTAGGTAAAACGTTTAAGTCCAAATTCAACTCGAAATTCTAAAAATGTTGACCTGTTGCCAACTTGTAATATTTTTCTTTATGACATTGTTATAAGGTATGCGGACCTTGCTTCTCACGGCCCGCAATGTTTGATCAAAAATATCCACTAAATATGGAACTTGAAAGACCCGAAATCCTTATTGGATTTTGCAAGCTGATGATTTTGGGACTATCGTGTTCTTTATATAATACATATTTTTGATAAAGCAATTCGTGCAAATATCGTATTTAATATTGAATTTGGAAGATCGGTGGTAAATTGGCAAGTCGGTGTAACTTGGATTATCTATCGTTCTGTTTTTACGTCTTTTTTAATTTATGATAAGAATGAAATTTTATTATTTTTTTTCATGTAGCAAAATAAAATCGGAGAAGGTAAAATGAAAGTAAAAAATGTATTTTTTTGAAAAAATTTTGAGGAATCGCCAAAAAAACTTCAAATTTGTGTTCTATGACCTCAAAATAGGAGGTGTGCAAAATTTAGCAAAAAATCTACATTTTTCATTAATCCGAATAATAACCACAATAATATGGGCTTGTTACTAATTTAAAGGGTTGATGAAAATTTGAGAAAACAACTTTTGCTTGTAAAAAATATTTTCATGTTTTGACAAAATTTTATCATTTATTTTCTGAAATGCACACGCAAGGCAAGCTATGCGTCATTGACAGAAATTTTGGACTTGTAGTATATAAGAGATACAAAAAATTTCATAAAACAAGAAATTAAGCGTTTTCAATTTTCTTAATAAAAAGTTATATTTGTAATAAAATAGATAATAAAGGAGATATAAACGAAAATGTAATTTTGACAACAAAATTCACTTCAAAATAGGAAAAAAATTTTTTTAATTAATCTGATTTTTGTTTTATTTTTGTTTTTTATTATGAATCATTTATTTTATTTATTTAAATTCTAAATTACTTAAAATTTGCAGAAAAATACAAAAATAAAAAATATTTTTCATTTTTTTTCCAGGGGTAGGCCTAAGAAAAATCCTGAAAATTTGGTTTTTTAATTATAACTCGAAAAATATTGCATATAGACAAAAAAATTGTATTACCTAAATTAAAAACCCTGTAAAAATACAGAGGTTACATTTTAAAAAGTTGTGTGTGTCTTTTATAGTATTAGAGATATTGACGTTTTAAATTAAAAAAAATCGATATTATCTAAAATTATGCCTTTTCTCGATTTTTTACTGTTTAACTACCAATTTTAAATTCAGATTCATATTCAGCGGAAAAAAAATACGCCAGAAAATCTTAGTCCAACACCCAGTAGACACCACTTTTTTTGTGGACTTTAGTAATCATCTAGCGACAAACCCAAAGAATATTATAAAAAATACTTAACAATAATATAAAACATATATCAATTAAGAGTTTTTTATGAGTTTAAATACTTTGTTTTAAAATTCAATATCGATGTAAAAAACTAATATTAAAAAATACATTAGAATTTTTTTATATTCAAAAATTAGGGTGGTTATCCAAATTTGTAAGTACTTTTAGTTTTCGTTTATGTTTTTTTAAACACAAATTTAATATAATCTAGAGACAAATTAGTGTCAGTGGACTTATTTGTTGTAATATTTTAGTTTTATTTTTATGTTTAAAAAAGCTAGTTAAAACAGTTTTAAAATAGAATATTTCAAACTTTTTGTTTATTTAACAAAAAAAAAACTTCAATTAATATTTGTATGCCGTTTACTATATTGTTGTTGGAGAAGATTATATGGTGTTTTTATGTATATAATAAATATATTTATTTTTCATATTCTAAAGAAAAGCCAAATATTAAAAAAAGAAGTATTTATAAGGATAATTGTTACATAACATCATAAAATTTTGTCAATAAATAATGGTCAATGGTTAACAGTAAACAAATGGAACTAATCACCTAATTTTATTGCCCCCAGAGATCTAATTATAATATTAATTGTTTACTTACTAACGGATATATTGGTAATTACAGCATTTACCAGTGTAGTGTTTGAAGTAGGTATTTTTCTTCCAATATTATAGAGCATAGTGTTTAAATAATTTACGTGGTAAGTGAATGGTATATTTTACCTAAAATCACATTATTTAAAGCCAATTTAAAAAAATACAATTGGCTGTATCCTGCTGAAAAATAGGATCGTAGTTGAAATCATCATTT
>JAHBCN010009241.1:0-35712 GCA_019359885.1 Listronotus oregonensis | reverse complement strand
CCCTTCCTTATTCGGTTTAAATTTTTGTTTTTGTTTAATTAAGCCCCAAGCATAATTAAATACGCCAAACGTTGATAGGTCAAAAGTTTTTCAAATAAATTATTTAGGACTTTTGTTTTGTTGATAGTAGTACTTTTAAAAAGGACGGTATGTTATAATTACCAGAACTAACCAGAAATTTATTGAATTAAGACTTCCTAACAATGATCTGGTAATCAAAGCAACCAAAATCTTATGTTGCTTTCCCTAGAAGGGTGTGGTCGGTATAATACGAAAATACCATTTGTTTATCTAAAAACTACTGCTACACCATGCCTTTGATTTAAAAGTATAAAAATGGTACTGAAAGAAAATAACAATAACAAAATCTACCCCGACACCAAAATAATTTAAATTCAAATTTCTATCATTTAGGGTTATTTTTTAAATAAAGATTAAATCATTTGTGCTTTCACAGGTATTGTTGAAAGTTATGAAAAAATTTTTGCTTATAAAAAATTTTACCATCTCCACGGATTTTCGATTAAAAAATTTACTAAAAATATTGTTTTAAGGTAAAGACGCTTATATGTTAAAATCGTCAACCGGTCGATTGGTTGCAAAGATCCATAGGCTGCCAGAATTAACCGGTGATTACGGCAAAACTATAAACAAGAATAAATGTCAACTTCTTGCACATGTTTTATTGCCCTCAGCAATAGTTTATAATTTGCTAAAGGCTCCAAATAATCCGGTTAAATTTTTTCTAAAAACGTTTACATATATATATATATATATATATATATATATATATATATATATATATATATATATATATATATATATATATATATATATATATATAATATATATTATATATATATATATATATATATATATATATATATATATATATATATATATATAATATTAAAACCAGGAGGTTATTGAGGATGAGTATAAAATAAATGGCCAGTTTGAAAGATAATTCTTATTGAGTTTGTCAAACCAAGAAAGTTTGTTCCCTTCCTCGGACATTCAAAACAATTTTAGGTTTTTCAAAATCCCTAAAATATGTTATCTAAAGTTATGTTACCAATGCGAATTTCTTAATTAAACAGGAGATTTAAACAGAAAAAAGAAACATCCTAATCAAAAGTCAGACAAAGGTGGTGTTTTACTTAATTTTTAACTTAAATAATCTAATTACATGGGAAAAATCTTGTTTGGCGATTTTCTTTAAGAGTTAATGGCTAAAAAAACGTAAAGTCTTAAACGCAAAGAACTTTTTTATTAAACTCCCTGACTGGCATCACTGAAAATCTGCACCGTCACCCCCAGTGGTGCCAACCAATGGGTTTTTTAAAAAGTCAATCTGAATCGATATTTCAAAAGTATGCAACCAAAATTCTTTCTCTCCATCCACATTTTTATAATTTATATAAATGTTGAAATAAACCAGGCAATCAATATTTTTGTGAGATATATGCTCAGTTTTAGCTTAATTATCATTATTGGACTTATTTTTATGATATTTAGAAAATGGAAAAAAACAAATTTCTCCCATTTGTTCATTTTAGGAGAATTTGCAAGGAAACTATATTTTGAGACAAAAGCACCGATTTTTGTATAGAAAGTATATTGTTTTAAATTATTTAGGTTTTGTATATCCTGCGTTTATTTATGGATTTGGGCCATATAATCTACCATTTCCAGGAATATTTTTGAGTAATTGTTGTCTCTCCAGAACTTTTGAACCATTCCGACTTAGTCCCAGCTTAACACGTGTTCAGACAATGCAAAACTGCACACTCGGTTAAATTACTTTTTAGATGTTTGGACCGATAGATTCCAGGTTTGACCTATGTATACTTTTCCACAGTTGAGGCATGGAACCTGTACATCCCAGTTCCAAATTAGAGGCGTCTTTGTTTTTGTTAAATTAAAGAGAGGGTTTCATTGCTTTTGGCTATCTTTACATTAACATCTTTAAATACATTGATCAATTTTGAGTTAGATTATCTATATACGGCAAAGAACAGTACAAAGGTGCTGCCCTAATTCATTGTTTTGGAAGGTAATGGTGTAATATTTTCTATGTTAGGATTTGTGAAGTCGTAGGTAGGGATATTGGTTGACTGATGGGTTCAAATATTTTTCTGAATATCATATTTTGTACTATACAGAAATTTGTTAATAAATTTTTCTAGGTAAGAATTGCTTAACAATATATCCTTTAGCTTTGAGCTTGTTTTCTAAGTAGGGGTGTGTTAGTTTAATAGCTCACGTTTATACCAGCATAGGTAATTTTAGCTTTTGAAGGGGAAGAGTAAAAAAAATAAATCATTTAAGCAATATGGTTTTTTATACCATGATATTCTTAGTACATTATTTTCATCTCAGTCACTAATGTCCAGAAATGGTATGCTTCATTGTTGCAGTCTCCACCATAAATTGTAAGTCCCTATCAAATGTATTAAAGAGCCTAACTTACACTTACGTGTTGAAGGTACTGCAAGCAGTAGATCATCAACATATCTTTTAACGAATGGAATATGAAAAGGCATATAGGTCAAGCAACCTTGAATTGTTGTCTAAAAACAATTACATAAAAAGGTGATATTGTAGACCCCATTGGATACCATGTACTTGTTTGTAATATCTTTTGTTAAAAATACAGTAATTTGAATCAAAAAAACATCAGTACCTTTCAAACATATCCCAAGTCATACCAAAAAAAGCTTTAATTTTTCCATTTTAGTTTTAGACTTTCTATAAATTGTGTCTAATGGTAGGTTAGTAAATAATGAAAAAAAACGTCAAAACTTACAATGACATAATCATTTGGTAGTTGAAAATTATTAATACGTTCACTGAAAGCAAAATGAATCCTTTACATTATATTCATTGTTGAAACCATAAGCTGTTTAGTATATCTGTAAGGTTTTTTCTAAGATCCATTAGGGCATTTTTTATGAATAGATAGGTCCTAAAAAGTGGCCTTGTAATTTTTGGGGCAATAAGAATCTTTGCCACGGCGTTATTTTGTTTTCATTTGTTTAGCAGCACGTTCATCTATGCAACTCATCGTCTGCAATTCTTTGATAAGTTATTAGCCTTATTTTGAATATTTGTTGTTGGATTATTGTTTAAAAGTTTTAGACCGTGTCATTAAGTGGCCCCCCGTTGTTTTTGTAATCGTCAGCCAACATCCATTGTCACATTTCACTTATAAATAGTCTATATTTTTTTATCTTATTTCACGGAATATTAAAATAACAAAAATATCCCTTATTGAAATAAATAAAAACTTACCAAAACCTTCGATAGTGTTGGTTCCAAAAAAATGTTGATCTTGTTAGGTATTTTAATGGTAAACTGGGTAAAAAGGGGAGAAAAGGACAAAGGAAATCTTAGGGATAATTATATCATCAATTTCATGAAAGACACTAAAAAATTAACCACTAATTGCAAGTAGTACCCGAAACCCGTAATTTTACTACCGCATACCGTTTATGCGACTTATCCCCTAGACCCGTTTCAATAGAGAGGTTTTAAAAAAATTTTAAAATTATCTCAAAGCGCGGTTGCCAATTGATACAAACCTTTTTAAGGAATTTGATCAAACATACCCCGCACCCTGAAACATTGTTTTTCAGCTAAGATTGAAAGACCTAAATTAATATATAAAACCGAGAAAACAAACCAAAAACCCGGTCAGAATATTTTATCTCATTAAACACCCACAAACAAAACTAGAAATCAAATTAACAAAAAATAAATGCATAAAAAAAAAAAAATTTTATGTGTACCACCGCAAACTACGAAACATTATTGAGACGGTAAAGGAATATTTTTACCCTTGGACGGGTAAATGCCTTTACTTGTTTTTACTGTCACGTTCCGAATGACTCGTCCTTTCCTGGGTGAACTTTTACAATTATGGCTAAAGGCCAATGAAGGGGAGGAGAATTATCACTTTTTAAAATTACTACCGTCCCAACCTTTACCGATGAAGAGTTTTCCGTCCACTTTTCTCTTACCTGCAAACTTGTCAAATACTCCATACGCCAACGTTTCCAGAAATCCTGCACCATTCTATCTATCAGCTGGAACCGATCCAACCGACCCATTGAGAGGCTCGAGAAATCCTCAGTTGGGAAACTTTAAGTGGCATGAAAGTCAAGAAATGAGCAGGGAAGTACCTCCGGAGCTGAACTGTCTGCCGATAGTCGACATAGAGGCCTAGAGTTTAATAATGCTTCAATCTGAGAAGCAGAGTAGCCAGCTCTTCATAAGTTAACAACTGTTCACCCACCACTCTATAAAGATGATTTTTTACCGCTTTAACATTGCTTTCCCATAAGCCACCCTGATGTGGTCCGAAGGGGTGTTAAAGCCATTCCACTCCATCAACCGCTAACTGGAAAGAAGAACGTCTTTATATTCCTTCGAACTGACAAGTTCATTAATTTCCCGTAAAACCGTTTTCGCTCTACAAAATTGGTGCCTTGGTCCGAGTACATGACGTGACACGGACCGCGTCGTGATAAAAATCTTTTAAATGCCTGCAAAAATGTGCTGTAGACAGAGAACTAACTAGTTCCTAAATGAATGGCTTTAACACTCATACATACAAAAGGCAGCCATATGCCTTATGAACTTGTGCGCCTCTGTTTTTACCTAAAGTTATACTAATAGGCCCAAAATAATCTACACCCTGTGTAAAAAGGCTTAGTTTGTGAAACTCTTTGAGCAGGTAAATCGGCCGTCAGTGGCGTCAAATTTATCGGTTTCATTCGGAAACATCGATTACATTTATGCACTCTATTACGAATTATACTTCTACCACCCAAAATCCAATACTTTTGTCTAAGAATAGACTCAAGTAAGTAGGGCCCAGTATGTAAATTAATTATGTAATTGAAATCTACTAATCTTGCCACTAACGTATCCTTAGCCGGCAAAAGAATTGGATGTTTTTGGGAAAAGGAAAGCGATGAATTTGTAAGCCGACCACCTACCCGCAACAGCCCGTGGTGCAAGAAAGGTTTTAATTTCCAAAGTTTAGAAGCGCATTTCCTACCCTTTGATAATAATTTCATGTCATTGTCAAAATGTTTTATTTGAACCAGCCTGAGTAAAGTTATTTCGGCCTTATTCAAATCATTCGCCCCGATGTGATCTCTTACCGGAATAAGTTTTAGAAATCTAAGCACCAAACAGTAATGCGCAAAATTTTAACCAAGAGGAACAATTTTCAACAACCTTCAAGAGAGGATGACTGATTTCTTCATCTGTCAAACAAATACCTCTTCGCAAAATCCGAATTTCCCCGATTTAACCTTTCACTGGCACTTGTATTTATTTGTTTGACAGGCCAATCCTTGTTCTGACAATTTCATCCACTCAGGACCCGATGCCCACAAGGGATGATTAACTAACTGTCTTGGTGTAAGGCCTCTAGACAAACAATCTGCCGGATTACCACTTCCTTTAATATATCGCCAATGCGCATCTGGAATATTTTCCTAAATCTGGCTTACCCGATTTGGTACAAAAATATTTTTTACAAACGGTAAATTTAACTAATTCAACAATTTAGTTGATTCTGAAAAGACATACACTCTTGCAACCACTACCCTATCAGCATATGCATTTATAATATGCTTAACTAAACTCGATAAAAGAACAGTCGCACATATTTCCAGCCGAGGAATAGTTACTAATTTAAATGCAGTCACCTTTGATTTTGCACAGATTAATCTAACGGCAGGAACGTTACATTCTGTAAAAACCTTAGCATACACCCCTGCGCCCTAGCCGTTTTGGCTAGCATTTGCTCATGCCAAAATTGTAATTGGGGTATTTTTCTCAACACCCAAATTCCGTGGAAATTCAAATTTATATAACTCATTCCACTCTAAGCGGACATTTTCCCAAATCCGTATAATATTTCTGGGAGGTTCTTATCCCATCCGAGTTTTAGTTTCCATAGTTCTTTTACAAGTAATTTTAAAAAGAAAATAAAAGGTGATATAAGTCCGATAGGATCGTAACAACGTGCGACCGCGGAAAGAATCGACCGCTTTGTACATGTTTTGCCTGGAGTATCCAATCTAAATCGAAGAATATCTAGTTCAGGATCCCATTGCATGCCTAAAATTTTTGTGTCCGTTTTAAAATTACTTCCTTTGAAAGCCGTTGGTTAACGGAATTTTATTTAATAAGTTTTGAGAATTAGTCGAAAATTTGGTTAATTCAAATGCTCCCGCTTTAAAAAGTTGAATTGACTCTGATATAATTGATAAGCGAATCGTCAGACTCGGTACTAGAAATCAAATCATCCATATAAATATCTCCTATTTATAAAACTAGCAGCTAAAGGATATTTTTCCTTTTCCTCATTTACCAATTGCTGAATAACGCGCAACGCTAAATATGGAGACGATTTTACACCGAAAGCTACTACAGTCAGCCTCAAAAAATCCACCTTTCTTCCGACTAAGCACACAATAAACGCTGAAAAGGCCAATGTTCCTTTACAATATTTATTTGCCGATACATTTGCCGAATATTCTTGTTATTGCAATTTTAAACAACCGAAAGTTTAACAAAAGCGTGCAAATATCCGCTTGTAATTTTGGACCGTTATACAAAATATCATTTAATGACAATGTGAATCTAAGGGTGCACTTGCATCCAAAACAACCTGAAGAGGAGTACTAGTACTGTCCGATTTAAAAACCGCGTGGTGAGGAATGTAATAAGCTAAGTCATGAGTCGCATTATTTTGTAAGAGTCGCATATGACCTTGATTAAAAAATCCTTAATGGCATTATTATATTCCACTCGCAAATTTGGAAACTTATCCAACCGTTTCCCAATGATAATAACCGACGCTGAGCATTTTTCATCGAATTCCTAAATTAACCGGATCGTATTTAAATGGTAGAGCAACACTAAATCGTCCCGTGACTTTATCCCGCGAATAAGTTTTAAAAATATTTTATCACATTCTAATTCCTCTGGACTACTTTCTGGTCGCTTTGGAACTTGCTCAATTTCAAAAAATTTATATAATAGTTCCTCAATAGATGTGTCAGTTTCTTGAGTAAAAATGTTAATTGGCGCTGCCTTCGCCGTAGGTACTTGACCCATTATTACGTACCCGAAAGCAGTTTCCATAGCGATCGGTGACCCACCATTTGTGGCTAACCGCCTTTTTCCGAAAATAAAAGGGAATAACTCCGCTCCTATAATACCGTCTATTTCGCCCGGTTCGAAATATCTACTATCCGCTAACGGTATATTTTTCCATCCCGAAAGAACGTCCGTATTAATAGACACTCTTAGGCAATTTATCAGTGATTTTCTACTAAAAGAGCACTTAAATTATAAGTGTTTTCGATATTATGTCGAGAACCGATCACTAAGTCCGTTTTACCTTTCACTACTTGAGAATTTTGCCCTAAGCCTTCCACCGACGAATAGGCCTTGGAAATCGTAATCCAAGTTTTTACAACATTTCACCGTTAATAGATTTACTTGACTACCGCTGTCTAAAATAAATCTCGCAGTTCCATTTAAAATAGGACTATTTAATACATGAACAACTACCGTGGATAACAAAACCGTTTTATTGCATTGTACTTTGCATTTTTCCGAAACCGTAGAGCAAAGTGATTGTGGTTCATCCGATTGTATTTTTGTAGAAATCGATTCATCCGTTTCCGAAAACTTTACTTTATCAGCAGGTTTTCCCGTATGCAGCAAAATATAATGTTTTTAGAACTTTCCCGAACATGTCCTGTCCGTAGGACATGACCTTACTCCGTGATTGGGAGATAAGCAGTTATAGCACCAATTACTATCCTTTACCGTTTCATATCTCTTTGATGGAGAAAGCCTCTAAATTTTTCACAACGTCCCAAGTAATGCCCAATTTTATTACAGAAAACACAAGGAGTAGGTTTGTATTTACTATCATCCCTAACCTGACCAGAAAACAACTTTGATTACGATGGGGGGTGAAGACGCACCTGATATGTTAGTTAAATTTAATAATTTTGACTGCTCCTTTACAAACCCTATAAGCTCACTATATGTGGGAATTTCTACGCTCCGATTAAAACTGTCAAATGCCTTAACTGTTTCCTTATCTAATTTATTGCGTGCTTGATAAAATAAAATAAAGTCCGCTAGATCAGGCAAATTTAATTTTTTCAATGCACAAACAGCAACATCAAATCTTTCCAAAAAAAAATTTTAAAATTTTTTCGCGGATTCGGCATGTAAACATTTAAAATTCATAACCTGGTCTAGATAATTGTTTGCTAAATATCTCTTATCTTGGTATCTGTCAAGAAGTGACTGCCAAATTATTTCATAATTATCTCCCGTTGGTGCTACACCCGAACAAATGCTTAAAGCAGAGCCGCGTAAACGTCCTACCAAATAATGAACTTTTTCCGTATTATTTAAAGTAGGGTTGTCATGAATTAAACTTTTATAAATTGCATAGAAGGTTTCCCATTGACGAATTTCTCCTGAAAATTCCGGTAATTCTATTTTTGGTAAAGAAGGCAATATCCGATTTGGATCTACGGGATTATTCTCTGAAGGAGCCGTCTTATTAGCTTTTAATTTTGCTGCTCCTACCTCAATATAGCAACACAACTCATTAATAGTAGAGATACTTTGTAATCCGGAGAAAAATTTTCTTCAACTTAAAAACCCAATATCATTAATTTCATCAATCACCCCAATTAAAGAATTCCTAGTTAAATCCAATGATGGATACAACGCTTCAAATTTATCCCTGTGTTTTTGATTAGCAATAACTTTTGTCAGATCGTACATATTTTGTAAAATCATAAACAAAGATTCCTTCTTAGAAGTGAGTCTTTTATGTTTCTGTTCAGCCGTGGTACTCATATTTATTACAAATATTACTAATTATTAATTACAATGAAATATATTTCTATTAGCTGATAAACAATAAATAACTGTAATTAAAATATTCTTATATATTTTATCTGTACCAGAAATATTTTAACACACTGTATCAAATAGCAATCCGAACCTTGAATGATCTATTTAAGCTAAAACTCAATAACCTTTATACCGAAAGTTATTAAGTATTTTTTCAAATAATTTTTAAAAACCCGCATATATCCGTAAATATTTGTAAATAAACCGAAAAACCGAAATTAAGAAGTTACACTATTGAAACGATTGAATTTAATGAACTGTGTCCACATTTGACAACACTGTTTAAATAGCAAAACCCATCCGCCGACAGTCTCACCCAAAAAAAAACCCAAAATGTTTTTATTCTTTATCGTTACCCGTGAACTATAAAAATAAAAAATGAAGGTACCATTAAAATTTTACAAATATCCGGTTCGAAGGACCAAATTATGTTTTATCTTATTTCACGGAATATTAAAATAACAAAAAATATCCCTTATTGAAATAAATAGCAAAACTTACCAAAACCTTCGATAGTGTTGGTTCCAAAAAAAATGTTGATCTTGTTAGGTATTTTAATGGTAAACTGGGTAAAAAGGGGAGAAAAGGACAAAGGAAATCTTAGGGATACCTTATATCATCAATTTCATGAAAGACACTAATAATTAACCACTAATTGCAAGTAGTACCCGAAACCCGTAACTTTTACTACCGCATACCGTTTATGCGACTTATCGTTGCTAGACCCGTTTCAATAGAGAGGTTTTAAATTTTAAATTATTTTAAAAATTATCTCAAAGCGCGGTTGCCAATTGATACAAACCTTTTTCTTAAGGAATTTGATCAAACACTATATATAAATTTGGGTGTTCCTTAAGGAAGGTTTTAGCACGAGAAAAAGTGTCATTTAAAAAAAGAGTTATTTTATGCTTTTTGTGAATAAAATTTGTAATTATGTTAGTACACATCGCCCTGTAAGCACCTCTTTGTGAGTCATTCAGTGTGAGAATAATTCTTTCTAGATAAGCTAGGAGTGCTTAGAAACTTATCTCTCTGTAAGTTGGACACAAGCTAAATTTGGGCCCCAGAGAGATAAGCTTTACAACCTCTGCCGGTATGTCAATGTTTGTTAAGTTTTTAAAGTTTTTAAACCATTGAGCAGACACTTTCATTTTAGAAAACGATCTATTTTTTGTTTATTTATTTTATTTAAGTTGGAAGTTTTGATTTTCTTGTAAAGACGATTGTAAGATAGTTGTTGTTTTGAGTAAAAATTTCTTATAATGTGGTCAGGTAGCAACTTATTTAGTTCGTACATCAACTGTTCTTGCTGTGTATCGATATGTTTTAACTCACAAAGAGTTGCCCTTATCTCTAAGTTAACAATATTTTTCCTTAACCTGTTGTCAAAATTCTGGATCTTTTGTCCTGTTGTTCCCGACGTTATGTATAGTAGGGTGTATCACCAAAAATCATCATAAACCTATTGTTTAAAATTTAAAATTTCAAGTTGATAAAAAGTTGTTATTTAGATAGTACTTTAAGAAAAACCAACACTGTTTATAATTAAAATTCATTTAGGTCTCCCGGAATGAGCCTAAACTTTGAGTTTTTTTTTTGAAAAAATTAGTTTATTTAAAAAATAGTTTTGGGTAAACTCGATTGACTGTTTTATTTTCAAGTAAAAATAATTCAAGTAAATAGTTGTAAATGACACTAAAAAAATCACGAAATCTATCACTAACCATCTAGGTCTACCGGAATTCAATCAAAAAAACTCACTTTTAGGTAATTTTTGAACAAAAGGTAGGTGCAATAAAATATGGTTTAATTGTTAAATATTTATTGTTACAAACGGTAAATGGTTACAAGCTTGTGTTACACATTTTTCTTTGAGATACACTTAGATAGTTATGGGTTATATTCCTGATTTCTTGGTATGTTTGAAAGAAAGGTTTAATCCAAGTTCATCATTCCACATTCTGACCTGTAACCAAATTTAATGGTTAGACAAATGAGAAAAATGCATTTGAATTGGATGATGATAGTCATAACCAAAAAATATAATGATAAAATATAACTGTAGGATCCATGGTTAAAATTTAAACTCTTAAACAAATAGCTTAGTTAGTATAAACTAAGTTTTACTTGCCTTTTCTATTCTTGTGATACAGATGTAGCAGAGGTATACTGTCCCTTGGTTTCAAACTTCGGGAGGTAGTTCCTGGGTCAATAGTCTTGAACGTATAAATCCATCTCTTCGTGAGCACCACACACATGTTTCGATGCTGAGGTTACTTTTAACAATTCGCTCAACCGCTTGAGTGTGCAAGGAATTGTGAATTCTCGTCTGTCACTGCTTCCAGATTGAACAATGACTCGATTTCCTCCTTGCTCAATTTAGAAGTGAGAGGTGGTTCTGTTACTTAGTGGAATTCCAATCAATAAGATCGATATAGTCATCTGCATGAAAGTTAACATGAGGCGGCTTGAAAACTCGATCGACCCTTGGCTGTGTTTGTCGAGCCTTTTCTATTCGCTTGTTGCCAGAAACTCTAATATGTGGTCGAGGGTCAAACAACATTCCCAAAGGATATGTTCTGGGTGTGCCATAAAGGCATTTCTCTGCAGTGACGATTGAACAGCAACCTTCAAATCATTTTCTAAGTACTTGATGCTTTGCACATTTTGAAAAAGTGTTGTGAACATAGATAATTTTGGATTTACACTTTATTGTGAACCATGAGGTTGCATAGACTTTCATTACAAACTCAGCTAGACTTTTTCAATTGTGCGGTTGGATCAATGGTTGAAATATACAAACGTAGTATACGATTCGCCATTGTCAGCCACCTTGCATGTGAGACATTACCGGGGTTCCTACTTGCCAACTCTGGGAGCATTCACCTTTTTGTACGGCATGACATATGTCCCACAGGTACTTTGATCAGTACTCAAATATTTACTATCAACCTCTGGAAAGGTGACATCAATTCTGACAAAGTTAATAACAGGTAAGTCTTGGCAGTGTGTTAAACTTTATCCTATAGGCCCACTAAAAGAAGTTGGTCCTGAGGTTGGACCGTCAAGCGTAATAAACACTTTCCTAAGAGGTAGTTCGTTTAAATGTAACATACAGACGACAACTTGAACGGGTTGTTTTAATGCACGTTCAAAAATCACAATCGCTCCATTAGATACTCCTGTATTCGTTGCCGTACCATCACATCCAAGGGCTTTAATAGTTTTCTTGTCAATACAGGCATCTTTCATGTGATTCAGTATAGATGCTACTATATCTTTACCTGAACCACTTTTGGGAGTTACGTGACCAAAATAGGTAGATCCTGGTTCTTCAACCAAAGATATGTGTTCTTCTTGGACCGTTTTGCGAACAGATTTACCTCTAACAATTTCTTTTGTTATTGTTTCATCTTTTCTACCATCAAAAAAGAGAGCAATTATTTCAGTTGTGCGAGTTGAAGTTATGTTTTACGGTACTTTAACCTTTCACGAAACACTTTTGATTTATCAATTACTGCTGTGTGATTGTCCGGTGTTAAACATTTAAATCTTGTAAAAGTGCGCTTGCTAGTTGAGCTCCAGCTCTGTTAGAGATAGCCCTGCGATCGCATGCCGAGAAAACGAGGGCAGATGTTCTGGCAAGCCTTGTTTTACAATCACGCTTTGGCTTTCCAGTTTTTTCTTTTGGAACAATTTTTGGAGCCACGAGACTTTCGTCACTTGAATCCGAGTTCACTGATTCACTGGAAGAATCATTGTTAAGAGTATTTTCATGACTCAAATCTGTATTTGTTGTTTGGCAAACTCTTTTAAAGCGGACTGTTTGGACTTTTCCTTCCTTTGTTACGTTTATCTATCTTTATAGATTCTTTTTAGGTCGACCCTCCGATAATCATTGTCCTGAGGTTTCGTTGGTCTGTCAAAAACTCATGCTCTAGTTTAGAAACCTTCCTGTAGCCACACACAAACAGTTTTCTAAGTTACTACATTTACAAGAACAAATATCAAAAAGACTATTTACAATGTCAAACTTGAACTTTTCAAACGACGCTTTAAGCTCTTAGCATTTTGGGTTACTTCCCGATGATTTTTTATCTTTTCACATTTCTCATGAAGTTTTAAAATCATGAAAACAATATTATTTGTGGATGAGACAGGAATGGACGCTTTTTCCAAATTTGTTCTAGCTTACGGCACACTTGCATTGCTATTACCTTTTTCTCTGGTTGGTGGCATCCTTCTGACTTCAACTTATTTCTTCCCATTCAAAACATCTAAGCACGTCACTTTTTGTAGGTAAAACATTGCTAGAACTAATATCCAAAGGATGTCCGACAATGGGTACTTCACTGCTTTTTCTTGTCTTTATAGTGTTCAATGTTTTACTCATGATGACGAAACAACACAATTACGTTATCAAGTCCGATACAAAACACTATAAACAAAACATTAGACTCAAAGGACGCACCACACATACAAGACACTTAAGCCAGGCTGGCAGACTGGCGGCAACTGATAAACAAAGGGAGCCGGCTGCACTGCGAGTGGAGGGGCGGGCGGTGGCAGGAGGAGAAGTCGCGTGACTCACAAGCCTGGACACGCTGTCTTCAAGGTCATAGGACCACTGCTTTGCTGGTGTTTCAATACGTGTGTTTGATAGATAATTTTTCAGTTTCAATGAAAATATACCAGAAAACTAGTGTTTTGCAACGTCTAACTTTAGAAATCTTTATAACTGAAATTAATTTCAATTATGCACTCATTTCGTGAAAATAAGGTATTTTAAATACTATTCCGGGAGACCTAAATGTTTGATTTCAGGAACCAAATTATTTTTATTTAATAGATCCTGTATTAAGGTACAGTATTTTCACTTGAAGGCAAAAATATTCTTTTGCAAGCTTTGGTAAAAACCTTAAAAACGCACCATTTTGGCTTAAATAATGAATTTTCAAGTACATTCCGAGACCTAAATATTTTTCAATTTGAAAAATATTTTTTATGTGAATATCGACTAGTAATGACAACTTTTTATCAACTTGAAACTTTACATTTCTGAAAAAAAGTTTTGTGATACACCCTAATGTATAGGAGGTTGTTCATATTGTTCGTCCCATGTATGATGTGGTTCGGTGTTATATCCAATTGTCTGCCCTTTAAAAGCAAATTCCGCCTATTCTTCAGTGAAGCCTATTTGGTGTTCACTAAAGAATAGGCGGATTTTTCTTTTAATGTGCAGACAATTGGATATAACACCGAACCACATCACACATGGGTCTGTTTATGTATGTATTAAATTAAAACAATTGATGCATTCCATAACTTAAAATCTATACGTGGTGGAAAATTTTTGTTATCGCATTCGCAATCACGATTATTTAAAATTTCTCTTACAGCCATTAAAACATTAGTCATTTTTTTTTGTATATGTGGACTAGTGTTATTACGCATAATAAATATTTGGAAAATATGATTTTATTAAGTTAAAAGATTAAGTTTCGCACTTAATTAAAACATAATATTTATTTTTTTTTCTAAAAGGTTTTTCTGTTAAATCAATTGAACATAAAGGATCACTTTTCTGGAAAATACCCTTTTACCCTAAACATTGTTTGGGAATAACCCAAAACTCTGGGATATACTGTCTGAAAACAGCCGGATGGAGAAAGGAATTATCTATCGAGGTAAAAGTGTCTGTCGCTCAGCTTGAGGTTTATTATACGTTTAGGCGACAGTGTAATGGAATGTATGGTAAGTTGTAAGAAAAACTTTTTAGTCAAATTAACCAAAGTTTAAGACAAACTATACATAACATCAAACTTAGGAATACATTAAACAGTGGATTTCATAGTGATAAATATTTTTAAATAAATGTTTTAGGGTTAGAACTTTTGAATTGGAACGCTTAAAGGTAACAGAGCAAATTTTAGACAGAACTTAACTTATTAGTGCCAAAGTAACGGAAAAAAAATACTTACTTGGTGAAATGCATGTAAATGCAGAGCAATTTTTTTTGACAAAATTGGCCTTTTGATTTTTCTTTGTTTCTCCCTTCATTTTCCTGTAGACAGGCATCTTTTCTATTGCGTGTACATATTTTTTATATATATATTATATATATATTATATATATATATATATATATATATATATATATATATATATATATATATATATATATATATATATATATATATATATATATATATATTTTTATATATATATATATATATATATATATATATATATATATATATATATATATATATATAATATATATATATATATACAATTTTGCAAATTAGGTACAATCCAGAATATTAAATCTAGTTATTTGATTTTTTTTAACACTTACACTTTTACACAATTTAAGGTTTTTAAAATAAATTTAATCTTTTTCTTACTGCTGCTTAATTTATAAAAATAAACTGTACACATTCCTATGGTATAGTAGACAAGAAGTTATTCCGCAAATTAATTTTAAAACTTTAAATATAGTAAAAATTATGTTAGACTTTTTTCCAATTTGCTTAAACTGTTTTTTACTAATTATGAAAGGTAAGGTTTTTAAACAGGTAAAAAATAATTATATCAACTTTTGTTTGTTAATTTTAAGTACACTTACTTTAAAAGAAAATTAAAAGTTTAAAATTTTCTTAAAATAATATAGTCTTCGTCATAACTTTTGCTAAAATTTAAGTCGAAAAGTCAAAATGTGTGTAGTTTATCTGAAAATAAAGTTTAATATAATGATAATATTGGGCTAAGGCTAATTTTTAGTATAGGATTGCCGTAGTTTTAAAACGGTAAGGTTTTAAATAGGAGGGTTTATCTGTACCACAACAAACGTTGTAACAATTAATACACAACTAAAAAATTGTCATATTTTAACATTTTACTCACCTTGTTTAATGATTTTTAACATTTCTATAACACCCTGGAGAAATGTATTTTTTTTTTGTAAAAGGTGGCTGTTAAAATATGATAATAAAAGGTTATGATATGTAAAACTTCTAACCGACAGTTTATTAGTCTACACTGTTAATTTTTTTTGTAAAATTGCAGTTGTTTTATAAACCAAATAATAAGTAAAATTACAAATATTGTATTTCAATACAATTCAAGCAATTCTCCAAAACTAGTGAGGAAACGTGCTAAAATAAGTTGTAAATTTTCAATTTTTTTGTAGCCTACATTTTTTTTTAGAATTACAAATATTGTTTGTGATGTGAATGACTATAGTTTTTAGTAAAAATACAAAAAAAATATTAAAACTGAAATTACCATGCTGTCGTCAAAAGTTAATATATATTTTTATTTTTACAATTACCTATTAAAAATTGCTTGCTAATTTTGAAAAAAAAATTTCTCTTACACGTATTGCACTTCAACTGAACTGTTGGACAGTATCCAATAAAAAGTTTTTAAAAATTACAAACTTCGTTTGTTATGTAACTTAGCATAGTTTTTTGTGAAGTTACAAAAAATATTGAAACTAAAATTACCATGCTGTCATTGAAAGTTGACAAATATTTTTAGTAATTTTACAGCTGCACATTAAAAATTACATGTTGCTTTGTAATTTTGTCAAATTTTTTATTTCTCTTAAACGTGTAGTACTTTTACAGAATTGTTGCACAATTTCCAATAAAAAAAAAAAATTAATTGTTATTTGTGATGTAACTTATTATAGTTTTTGTAAAGTTACAAAAAGAAACTGAAATTACCATGCTGTTATTAAAATTAATAAATATTTTTAGTATTTTTACAACTACTTAATAAAAACTATTTGTTTCTTTGTAATTTTGCCAATAAATTCAATTTTCTTTTCACGTATTGCATTTTTACTGAATTCATACCTATTTTAATCCTGTATTGTCAAATTAGAGCGGCTTAAGAGAAGTACCATAAATCTGTAGGAGTGTAAAATTAATCTTATTATTTAATCTCCATTTTTCTTAAAAATGTGCACAAATAAAATAAGAGCTAGTTAAAATGCTGATATCGTATTAAAAAAGCTACGTGAATTGATTTTTGTTACAACTACAACATATAGGCGCTGCACAAAAATTCGAAGCATATTGGTACTACAGTAATGAGAAATATCGATTTTTCGTTTAATACAGAAAAATGCCGTTACCACGCAGATATGTTGTAATTTTCCTAAGCTTCAAAATAAATTGCATTGTAAATTTGCGGTATATATTTAAATACCTAACATTTTCAATAGAATTTGTTTAGTAAATTTTTAATATGTATAATGTAATACTGCTAAACTAATTTTTAAGAAGTGCTTAGTAAATTACAACAAATACTAAATTAGGAAAATTTACTAAACTAAATTATATTATTACAATTTTGATGTGCGTAAAAACTTTCAATGTTTTTTTTTTGTAAAATTACAAAAGAAATTTTTAACAGAAAAATAGCTTTAACCAGTAATACTTAAGCCTAATAAAAAATACGTAATAATTATTAATAAATAATACATGAAACATTTTAACCACCGCCTGTTACTACAATATATATAAATTTCAACTTTGGGTAAGCAAACATAAGTGTACAGTTAGTAGTGTTGTTACAAACTTTTCAGCTACAATTAAGATGTTATGCCATTGTGGAATACAAAAGGTATTTTGAAATTAGTTGTGTGAGGAGTATTAAGCATGTATGAGTTGTGCTTGTTTTCGTATGACGTATTTATACAGTTGTATACTTCATTATAAAGCCTATGAGTTACTATGGGAACCGTTACTTGCTGTAACTTTTGTTTATATAGTTGTTTAAATTTATATAAACACATCAAAAAAGTTCTAATTAGCAAACGTTATTAGTATTTTCAATAAATAATATCAAATTGTATGGTACAGTAAAATATTTTTGAGAACTATTTTTTTATTTTTATTCTAGTTTGGAAAGTAAAATATTTAGATGAGTTCAAAAATACTACTATTTTAAAAGAAAATTGTGAGAGAAGTTTAAAAAAATAGCATACAAAACTGCCTGTAAACAAGTACATAGAAATCTAAGCAATCTAGGAAATTAATACAATTGGTTATAGTATACAGGGTGTTTTATTATTCATGGGTCACTGTAATGGCCAAAAATGAACAAAATATCATATAAACATTGTTTAAACGGCCTCATGTGAATTAAATACTTTAAGGATTTGGATTTTTCGTTTGTTTTTAAATCGATTATTTTATTTGTGTGAAGCTTGGTATAGTTAGAACCCTGACCGAAACACAAGTTCTGATGATAACTTCTTTGTACTATTATAACGAGTAGAGTAGTTTCGGACAATTTATTTTTTCTTTCCCATTATTTAATTATAAATTATTAGGTATTTATAAAATTAATAATTGGGTTCATGATAATTAATATCTTTCCATAAATAAAGGTATGGTTTTAACTATCATATAGAGAATTAAATTCTTTACACAATCGATCTCTTATGTTTTTTTTCCTAAACTTGATTTTTGTAAAAAATAAAACTGGTATTTTTTCTAAACATTATCTTTGTCGCACTACGCTAGTTTTAAATTAAAATAGGTCAAAAACCATTAGGTTTATTTTCATTTAAGAGTACCTTTATTTATGGAAAGATATTAATTATCATGAACCCAATTATTAATTTTATAAATACCTAATAATTTATAATTAAATAATGGGAAAGAAAAAATAAATTGTCCGAAACTACTCTACTCGTTATAATAGTACAAAGAAGTTATCATCAGAACTTGTGTTTCGGTCAGGGTTCTAACTGTACCAAGCTTCACACAAATAAAATAATCGATTTAAAAACAAACGAAAAATCCAAATCCTTAAAGTATTTAATTCACATGAGGCCGTTTAAGAGCAATGTTTATATGATATTGTTGTTCTATTTTTGGCCATTAAGCAGTGACCCATGAATAATAAAACACCCTGTATACTATAACCAATTGTATTAATTTCCTAGATTGCTTAGATTTCTATGTACTTGTTTACAGACAGTTTTGTATGCTATTTTTTTAAACTTCTCTCACAATTTTCTTTTAAAATAGTAGTATTTTTTGAACTCATCTAAATATTTTACTTTCCAAACTAGACATAAAAATAAAAAAAAATAGTTCTCAAAAAAATATTTTTACTGTACCCATACAATTTGATATTATTTATTGAAAATACTAATAACGTTTGCTAATTAGAAGACTTTTTTTGATGTGTTTATATAAATTTAAACAACTATATAAACAAAAGTTACAGCAAGTAACTTGGTTCCCATAGTAACTCATAGGCTTTAATAATGAAGTATACAACTGTATAAATACGTCATACGTAAAACAAGCACAACTCATACATGCTTAATACTCCTCACACAACTAATTTCAAAATACCATTTGTGTATTCCACAATGGCATAGAACTATCTTAATTGTAGCGAAAAGTTTGTAACAACACTACTAACTGTACACATTGTGTTTGCTTACCCAAAGTTGAAATTTATATGCATATTGTAGTAACAGGGCGGGCAGGTTAGAAGAATGTTTTTATGTATTATTTATTAATTATTATTACGTATTTTTTATTAGGCTTAAGTATTACTGGTTAAAGCTATTTTTCTGTTAAAAATTTCTTTTGTAATTTTACAAAAAAAAAAAAAAAACATTGAAAGTTTTTACGCACATCAAAATTGTAATAATATAATTTAGTTTAGTAAATTTTCCTAATTTAGTATTTGTTGTAATTTACTAAGCACTTCTTAAAAATTAGTTTAGCAGTATTACATTATACATATTAAAAATTTACTAAACAAATTCTATTGAAAATGTTAGGTATTTAAATATATACCGCAAATTTACAATGCAATTTATTTTGAAGATTAGGAAAATTACAACATATCTGCGTGGTAACGGCATTTTTCTGTATTAAACGAAAAATCCATATTTCTCATTACTGTAGTACCAATATGCTTCGAATTTTTGTGCAGCGCCTATATGTTGTAGTTGTAACAAAAATCAATTCACGTAGCTTTTTTATACGATATCATTTTAACTTGCTCTTATTTTATTTGTGCACAGTTTTAAGAAAAATAGAGATTAAATAATAATATTAATTTTACACTCCTACAGATTTATGGTACTTCTCTTAAAGCCGCTCTAATTTGACAATAGGTATGAATTCAGTAATAATGCAATACGTGTAAAGGAAATTGAATTTATTGACAAAATTACAAAGAAACAAATAGTTTTTATTAAGTAGTTGTAAAAATACTAAAAATATTTATTAATTTTAATAACAGCATGGTAATTTCAGTTTTTTTTGTAACTTTACAAAAAACTATAATAAGTTACATCACAAATAACAATTAATTTTTTTTTATTGGAAATTGTGCAACAATTCTGTAAAAGTACTACACGTTTAAGAGAAATAAAAAATTTGACACAATTACAAAGCAACATGTAATTTTTAATGAGCAGCTGTAAAATTACTAAAAATATTTGTCAACTTTCAATGACAGCATGGTAATTTTAGTTTCAATATTTTTTGTAACTTCACAAAAAACTATGCTAAGTTACATAACAAACGAAAGTAGAGAGCAAATATACAGAATGCATCCCCCCACTCCTTCCCATGCACCCCCCACTCGTTTCCCAAGCCCCGCCCCTTGACCTTGAATGGGCACGTGTGCGATTCGTCATATAACCTTGAATGGCCAGATGTGCATTATGATATTTGTCCTAGAGGTGCAGGTGTGCTTATACAAATTTGCCATCGAGTATAATAGTGCAGGTGTGTGTGTGTGAAAAGTGTTTGACCTTGTCCTTGGCCCCATATTAGTGTGGGGGGGTGGTATGGATAATAATATAAGCAGGTATTCATTATTAGGAAAGACATTTGTGTACCAAGCATCTGTTGTGGCTTTATTTATAAATATTATCAAAAACTCTTTATTTAAAAAGATATCAGCTGCCAGTTAATTTTAAACTTGTATCTTTATTTTGTAATATCTAAAAAATACGTTATACAGGTTGAAAATTATACCTAAATCGGAAAATTCAGAATTTTTTTACCTATGCAGGGATTTTACACAAAACTGTGACGTATTTCAGTACAAAATCTCGACAAGAAAGGTTGCTTTGGGACATTTACGAGGGAAAAAATGCATAAAGGACGCTAATGAGATAAAACGCATTAGAGTTGACGATAAAATTTAATAGTTTTTTGTCCATAAATAATAGTATAGTTTAATATTGATGAGATACCCCCTTTCTAAATTGAAAATTATACTTAAATCGGAAAATTTAGAATTTTTTTATCCTAACACCAAACTGTGACGTATTTATTAGGTTTTTAGAACTGATTTCTAACTAACCATCATTAAAAGTAAACAATTTTAGAAAAATATATCAGTTATTTGTTAAATGGTTAGGTTTCCCAAACCAATTTAACTCCTGGATAGATAAAGCCGATGTTGTTTAGTTTTTTATATATATGTATTGTTAACGGGTATGATTAAAATAAACACAAATTGTACTTAGAAAAAATTAGTTTTATTTATAAATAGGAATACATAACAAAGATAATTAATTAATCCAAAATTACATCTACCAAACTGTTAAAACATAATATTAATTTGAAGTCGTTTCCACACCAGGTTATCACAAGTGAATTACCTTAATTTAAAGAAAGGTGGTATTTAACCTTTTTCGGTATGGTTCTTAAATGTAGGGAAAAAGAAAATTAATTTAACTAAGGTCTATATCTTTGGATAGGAACTTAGCCCTTATTTTACACCTATACAAATAGTTTTTATTATATATTTTTTAATTATTGGTTAGGAGCTCGGCCCTTATTTTACACCTATACAAACGATTTTTAATATATTTGTTTGTGTAAAAATTAAATTTTTATTATTTTAAAATACAATAACAAAAAGAACTACGTATTTGCCCTCTATAGGTAACTATCCAAACGCATGTTTTGACAGAATCGACACATTCTGTGTGCATGCAGGTTTTATAAACGCAGCTTGTTCCCTCTAATCTCAGGTGTCATAGCCAACATTGCAATTTGCAAGCATGTTTTTAGGCAATCAGTAATACACCATATGAGTTATTTGGTAAATGGTTGGTTCCCAAACCAATTTAACTCCAGGATAGATAAAGCCGATGTTGTTTAGTTTATATATATATATATATATATATATATATATATATATATATATAATATATATATATATATATATATATATATATATATATATATATATATATATATATATATATATATATATATATATATATATATATATATATATATATATATATATATATGTATTGTTAACGGTATGATTAAAATAAACACAAATTTTACTTAGAAAAATTAGTTTTATTTATAAATAGGAATACATAAAAAGATAATTAATTAATCAAAATTACATCTTCAAACTGTTAAAACAAATATTAATTTGAAGTCGTTTCACACCAGGTTATCACAAGTAATTACCTTAATTTAAAAAAAGGGTGGTATTTAACCTTTTTTCGGTTGGTTCTTTAAAATGCGGTTTAACGCCTGCGACAGCCTGTAATAGGGTAATTTTTGTCTATTTTTTGTAAGAATCGTTTATTTATTTTTTTTTTCTTTATTCTTTGTTTAATTCTTAATCACATTCATTTAAATATTCATTTTAATAGGATTATCGTACGTTAAATATAATTGTTTGTTCTCTAATCTTAAAATATGTATTTGCGTTAAGGACTTTTTTGCATTTTGCGTTTTTTACCACTGAAAGGAACAAGTCCTTCATCATTCAGGTGCAACCCGTTCACGCTTTACCTGTAATTGAATCTTCTCTCTACCCGTTTTTGGCCACGTCTTATTTTAATGTTAATTGAGTCTGGTCCGGGAAAAAGAAAAACTTTCTCCCTGAACTATCGAAAAGACGGAAGGACAACTAAATCTAACAAGGTAGGTGAAGATACTAATCCAGTGATTACGTAACACTAAAGGTACCGGAAAATCTCAAAATAACTCTAATTTTCTAAAATAACTCTATTCAAATCATTTGATCCTTCGGCCGGATTAAAATTTCTTTTTCATTTTCTTTTTCTCATTTAACGTTTCGTAAACCGATTTTGATTTTTTATTTTTATTATCTTTTTTCTCATAAAAAAGATTTTAAGATTGAATAGTAGCAATTGGCATTTTAAAATTCGACGTTTTTCAATCGGTGTTAAACAGGACTTTATCTCTGAATTGTAAAAAAAAAACTGGTGATTTTTGGGAATTTAAAATTCCAGTCTCTTTTTTAACAATAGAAGATTATTGCTTTATCTCTATAACTATATTTAAAATAATTTGTAAAAAAAACAAAAATTTATTTAATTTTATTTGATATTTAACTAAAATTAAACTATTTTCCTCGGTCCAGAAAGTTATTTTTATTCTTTCTTATTAAATGTAGTTTTTAAATTTTCATTTAATATTTAATTCGTTAATTTTCATTCTTTTATGGTGAACTATATCGTTTAAAGAGATATTTAAAAGTAATTATATTAAATACGCAGCTCTTAATTAAAATATTTTTTGATTATTTCAGAATTAAACCAAGTTTTATAAATACTCCAAGATTAAATTTCTTTTCTTGCAAGAAATTTCAAACTGTGTTATTTTTTCCCCTTAAACTGTTTACGTTTGTGGCAATTGTTACTTGAATTCTTACATAAACATATCTTCCGAAAAGGTGTAATAAAATTTAAAATAAATAATTTCTTGATGTTTTTATGGTAAAATTTAATTTTTCTTTTAAATAAAGATTAATTTTATTCTAACCTTTTTTAAATTTAAAACTGGTGTAGGTTTTTATTAATTTATTAATTCTTTATTTTCATATTGATATTAGTTTTTTTAAATAATATTTTTAAAGGCTATTATAAATTATAATATTTATTATTATTAACTTTAACCATTTCTAAATTCTTTTTTTCATAATTTAACTTAATTGTCCTTTTTTTCATAATTTACTATAAAGAAAATGCGAGCTCTGAAGAACTTAGTATTGATCAGCTTTATAGCATATATGCCTTGTCTCAAAAGGTTATCAGTGAATCTGAATTTCGTACTGATTTAAAATGAGCTATGAAGGTCTGATGATACTTTTAATGAATTTGAAAAATCATGCAGCAATAATTAAACAGGTTATGAAACCCCTAACTTGGATGAAGAAAAGGAAATAAGACAAGACGTTCTTGAAAAATATTATGCAATTAAGGTGTTTATGAGGATTATATCCAGATCCAACTCATTCTCCTAATGTAACTCTTAATCAACCAACAGCTAATCAAGTCGCTAAATTGCCAAAAATATCGTTACCGCACTTTGATGGTTCGTTTAAAAATTGGCCACCATTTATAGATTTATTCAACTCATTAATTCATAATAATAATTCATTATCTGAAATTGAAAAGTTTCAATATCTAATTTCCTCTTTAGAAAAAGAACCTCTTGTACTTGTTAAGGCTATTCCTTTAACTACTGATAACTACTCTATTGCTTTTAAAACTCTTAACGATCGTTATCAAAATTTCGTTTACTCACTTGCTTATTGGTCTCATATTGTGAAACAGCCAAATTAGTTCAGAGTCTCCGTCGGAGCTTAGAAAATTGTTGGATATTTACAGAAAACTTAGCTGTTTTAAAAAAAAATTTTGGAATAGATGTTGAAGCTGGGATTTTGTTCATTTAATATTTTAATTAATAAATTAGATAATAATACTATTAAACGCTATGAGTTCAAGATGCATCAACAGATATACCCTCATACAAAAAATTAAAATCATTTTTGGAAAAACAAGCATAGCACTTGAAAGGCAGCCTTAACTTGCAAAAGGTTCAAACTTTTCAAGCACCTAAAAAAATCACCAATAATGGTTTTTTAATTAATTTAGATAACACAAAAATCAAAATTTGCGCTCTTGTATTTTTGTAATTCATCTCATTTTATATATAATGTCCCGAATTTTTAAAAATCTCCCACCGAACGCCATAAATTGTTAGAACAAAAGATGGTGCTTTAATTGTTTACACTCAGCTCATCCATAAATGATTGCCAACCAAATGTTGTGCTGCATATGTCGGAAAACATCATACTCTGTTACATCTCTCAAACTCAAAAACTCATTCTACAATTCCGCCTGCAAGGCGTATTAATGAAACTCCAGTCGATCGACGGTCGGAACAAGACCCCTCCAATTCCCGCATCAAGATCGACTTCTTTCTAACCTCACCAGAATCTCCTTCTACCTCACTTCATTCGCAAGTTCAAGTTTTAGCCCTCAAAATTTGTTAAACTTCACAACCGTTTTATTTTCTACTGCAGTTGTGGAAATTCTTGTCCAAGGTCATTTTCATCCTATTCGTATTCTTATTGATAATTGTGAAGGAATGTTATTAGAAACATTGTGTAAGACGTTGGGTCTTAATCTTATAAAAACCGTCCTATATTTGGCTTGGGAAAATTGTCTACAGAGACATCTGGTTCAGTAAATTTACTATTCGTCCTCGAAATTTGGACATTCCTCATTTGAATTTGAAATGATTTCCTAATATATGTTCAGATACTCAGTGTTAAACTTTCATGTCAAAATTGGAGTTCTTCTCAAGATTCAATTAGCAGATCTACGGTTCATCTTCCGGGACCGTTGATTTGTTGTTAGTGCCGATATATTTCGTCAATTTTGCAAGATGGAAAAATATTAGGTGATGGTATCACGCCTTCTGCTTTAAATACAGTATTTGGTTGGATTCTCTTGGCAAGGTCCAATCATCCAATATGTAACCCTTCGCCTAGTACATTTTGTTTTATCTCTAGATTCCCTCTTGATACAACTTTAAAAAAGGTTTTGGGAGTTGGAAGAGGTTCCCCAATAAAGAACTTTCTCCGAAGAGGTTCAATGTACACATTCTATGAAAACTCTGTAACTCGCGATGTTATGGCGATACAAAGATAATGCTACTACGAATAATGGTTCATTTAAATGGGGCGTTTGAATCAGTTCGAAGATATCAATGCTTCCGTAAATGCGAATTAAATTAAGTCGGTAACCCCTGCCCCAGCAAACAAACCGTGCGACATTGGTGTCCGTTGTATCTTTTCGAACACGGGCGAAAGCGGGCGGCTAAAGGGATTGTGTTTTTCGTTTCGGCGTTTCATCACGCCAATAGTAAAGACCTGCCGGCAACACTGTTTAACTTTCGTTCAAGGCACAGCCCTACTTACTTTAACAAACCGTGAACAACCCTTGGCAACGCCGCCCGGCAAGAGATTGATCGGTTTCCCTCGAGCGCGATGAGCCGTAATCCGGGTATCGGGCGCGTATTTTTAAATTCATTTAAGGCTCAATTCAAAGATCGCGTAAATAGTATTGATTTTCCATTAAAATAATTAAATCAGTATAATAATTGAAAAATAAATATATTTATATAATATTTAAACTCTAAAACAAATTAATTTATGTGCAAGGTCAAGGCATAAGAACATGATGCTGTTGTAAAGGAAACAAGTGTAATTTAACATTTAGTTAGTAATTGTATTGTTTTAGTTTTGTTTATTTATTTATTAAATGTGTCTAGTTTCCTTTTTTTTTTTTTGACTACCTTTTCCGATTTTTCTGTGGCATTTTGTTATTTCTTTTTTAACATAATTATTTAAAAAAAATGTTTGAAAATATAGACAATCATAATGAACATATTTTTGTTCTCGTTACCACAAATAATTGAGATAAATCATTAAAGTTCATGTTGTCTATGCTTAAATTAAAGGATCCAAGGATAGCTTTTTGATTTTCCATTTAGGAAGTCACTCCCAGTATCAGGGTCATTAAAATTTTCCAAAATCGCGCCTATGGAACAGAACGTTTTAAAATTTCCCCTAGGAACCTTTAAACCGCCACGTTGTAGACAATCAAAGTATTCGTCGTAATTGGCCTTTATTTCAACAAGAAAAAAACACAGATTTACAATTATTATATTTTTTACAATTTTGTGGAGGCAAACCGGCTATATAAATTTGTATTTAAAAAAAAACTTATTTGCATATCTGAACCTACTAAAATCTGATTCCCAATATTTACGCGGTTCATTTTGTAAATCTGAAGGAAACTCTAGCGTATAAAAAAACTTTAGAGTCTTTCACAATTTTATATCAAGATTCATTTAAAGTTATCTTATTTTAAAATTTGAAATCAAATCGTCAAAGTTTATAATTAGGTCAAATTTTCAAAATCTTTATTTAATTGGTCACTTGATCCTGATTATCTTGGTTTTTCCAGGACTTTTTCGGGAAACAGGGTGTTTTTGAGAAGTAATGTGGTAAATTTGGAAAATACTAGGCACTGCATTTAACTTTAGTCTAGTTTTGGTAGGTACCTTTTGCATTGACCCATCTGGCAAGATAATCATCCTTTTAATAATGTCACTTTCTACAAAATCTTAGCGCAAACCACAGAATATTTTGAGGGTGACCATGACTGTCTAGGAATATTCCTTAGCCAATGGGTTTTAAGGTTTTGTCCTTTGGAAAGGTGAAAAAGATACAGCTGGTTCTCCTGCATCAAGAGGTTTTATAATTGATTTGCACCCGGCACATAAAAGGCATTAAATTAATTAAATTGAAAAATACCGAGAAGATTACCAGGAAAATAATAATAATAACATAACTAAATATATCTAATAAGCAGGCAAAAATATATGCAACGCAATTACAAAATCAAAAGAAGACAAAATTCCAAAATGTATACCTACGTACTTACGGTAATTTCCAATGCAATTTTTTTTTACTGTTTTTAAAAATAACTAAAAAATATTCAAAATTAAAGCCAAACACGAATCATTAAAACACACTTTCAATTTTAATTATTTTTAAAAGCACCACCGAAAATGTCAAGTTCATTTGCCGCCATTTCTTTAAGACTTTTAAACCGGCACTTTTCACCGCAGATATTCTTGTTTTTACGCAATGTCTGCGGAAAAAAACTGTCCCGGTACTCACAAACACACAGTAACCTTTTACAGGTTTAGTCTTTATCTTAACAATATTTTCTTTCAAAAAAGTTGATTTATTCACAATAACACAACAGAGCAAAGGTCATTCAACTAAATCATATGACAAACAACAGCAAACGTGTGTCGCGACTAAAGCATAGTTGCCAGATTTTGTTCACGGCTTGTTAAAGGAAGTAGGGCTGGTTCAAGGATAGGCGAAATTCTCGATGGACATCGGCTGCCTTAGCCAAATCCATTAGGGGTATCAAAAATATAGCATTGAATGGTTCATCTTATCCTAGTAGTATTATCTTTGTCGATATACAGTAGCATTGCCATTTAAGATTCTGACCTGTATTTTCCGGTTCGTACTTGTTGCTCTTCGTCGGTTTCTTCTTAGAAAACGACTATCTCGTAATCCCCGTCTGTTTGAATCTTATCCGGAGTTTATGCGTGATTACCTTGATTCCGGTACATGGAAAAACAGTCGGAATTAATTTGGGGATATACCCACCATTGTGTTCCTAAGCCCGACAGTACAACAACAAAACTACGGGTCGTATTTGATGCATCAGCCAAGGACGCCACCGGGTGTTCCAAATGACACTCTTTCACTGGTCCTGAATTGCAAAAAAGGGTATTTTTATTATACTTCCAATTTTAGATTCCATCTCTATGTTTTACAGCTGATATCCGTCAAATGTATCGACAAATCTTGATTAAACCTGAACAAAGGCATTACCAAAAAATTATTTCGATTTTCCCTACGGCTCGAAGAATACGTTTAAATAGGTGACTTACGGTGTTTCGTCAGCCCGTTTTGGTACTCAAAACACTTTACGATTACTAAGGCGACTGAATACTACCCTCTATTCAAAAATTATTTCCCCGTGATGTTTTTGTGGACGATTTAGTATCAGGGTCTTCGATTTGGAACAAGACAGCAAATATGCGGATCTTTGAAATTAACACTAAGGGGAGGCTTCGACTTAAGAAAGTGGGCTTCCAATCACCCTTCTGTTTTTCTGCTGTTAATCACTCATCACCATCAGCATTCTTTAAACTTTGATTCACAGCAGGAAAAAGAAAATTAATTTAACTAAGGTCTATATCTTGGATAGGAACTTAGCCCTTATTTTACACCTTACAAATAGTTTTTTATTATATTTATTATTTTTTTGTTCTCACAAGTATTGCTGTTAAAAAATTATAATTTTCTTTGAATTGTTTGCTAATTTTTTATTGGAAGTAATAAAACATAAAAATTCTAGGATAAACTTTAATTTTTTTTAAAAAAGTATTTTTTTAATTTATTATTATTTTTTTAATTTAAACAAAGTATTTTGGTTAAGTAACTTAAAAACAATGAGGTGTTCTCGAGTAAAGGGCATTGAAAGTCTTACCACCACCACTGAACAATGAGGTTTCGAGTTTTTTGTAAAAGATGGGTTGGTTACGGAACAGAAATTAAAAAAGTTATACAGGTTGAAAATTATACTTAAATCAAAATTTATAATTTCTTTATCCTAACACCAAACTGTGACGTATTTCAGTACAAAATCTCGCCAAGAAAGGTTCTTTGGTACATTTACGAGGAAAAAATGCATAAATGACGCTTGAGATAATAATAATAAAATAGTATAGTTTAAATTATAAGATAACTTCTAAATTAAATTATTTTTTTTTAAAAGAACTTTTAAAGAATGCGAAATATTTAAATATATTTTCATTTTAAAATATGCCCTTAAGAAAAATCATGAAAACTATTTAAATTTTTTTCATATTTTGGTTAAACCTAAACTTACAAAACAGCTTAAATTTTTTTCAATATTCCAAAATCTATAACAATAGCTTTTGGTTAAACCTAAACTTACAAAAAGCTTAAATTTTTTCAATATTCTACAAATCTATAAAATAGCTCTTAAATCAAAAATTTAAGCCTGTGTTTACCTTACGTTTTGACTCATATCAGATCAATAATTTTTTTTTTTAAATGCCTAATATTGCCAAAATTCAAGATAATATTTGCATTATGCCAAAATTATTTCAAAATTTTAGCTTTTAGTTTAATAGTAATAAAATATTATGGTGAAAATGTTCGTTTTTTTTCGAAAAAATCAAAAAAATTTTAAGCTTTTATAAAACACTTTGTAGAAATAGTAAGATCACATTATATATCCCTAATTATGAATGTACATTTGCTAAAAGCACAAGTTTAAATTTTTTAAAATAAGATGTATTCAACAAAATGCAAGCAAAAGTAATAACAATTTATTGTCATTTTAAAATATTAAAGCATTTTTAAAATGAGAATCAAAAATAGTAGAAGGACACCTGTCCTAATTTTTGAGACGAAATATTTAAATTAAACTTGAATTTTAAAATTAACACCTATAACAAATAAATTCATCTAATAAAAGTAATTTAGGTAATTTAAGACTTTTATTTTTTTTTAAATTATTTTTTTTAATGTAGTATAGCCTTTTTATATTTTGGTTAAGGTATCATTAAAATAAACTATATTATACTAAAAGGTTTTTTATTTATTTATTTATTTTTATTAAACAATATATGTTACTAAGCTAAAAGAAATAAAAAAATTTATTTACATTTTAAAAAAACAAAATATCAAGCAAAATGCAGACAAAAGAATAATTCAATTTATTGTCATTTTTAAAAATATTAAATTTTTAAAAATGAGAATCAAAATATAGTAGAAGGCACACCTGTCCTAATTGTTGAGAGAAATATGTTAAATTAAAACTTGTAACTTTTTAAAATTAACACCTATAACAAATAAATTCATCAAATAAAAGTAATTTAGGTAATTTAAACATTGTTTTTTAAATTTTTTTGTATTAATGTATAGTTTTTTATATTTTGGTTAAGAGATCATTAAAATAAACAATTATACTAAAAGAGTTTTATTTATTTATTTATTTATTATTATTAAACAATATACTGTTACTGCTAAAAAGAAATAAAAAAATGTTTTTACATATTACAATTTTATTTAATAATAAAAAAAAAAAAAAATTATAAAATTAAAGTGTGAATCAAAGCAAAATTCCCGCGAGTTCTACTATTAAACCCTTTTTCATTATCGGGGTCGTCACCATCATCTTCATCCTCTCTCCACCAGCCGGAAGGTTTCCTTGTTCGAGTATCCATAAACCACCATCTCTTCATCCCTAAAAGCTTTCGTCCGACGTATTCTTTTTTACCGGATTTTGCGTTCCAGCCAACGACACATTATCGGAATTTAAGGCGGCTGACTTGGCGGTGGGGGAAAAGTTGGGGGTTGGAGGCGTGGTGGGGGACTTGAACCAATGGAAATGGGATTCTGCACGTGCATTGGGTTTTGCGCCAAAAACCCCATTTAAAATCCCCGCCCCAACAATTTTTTTTTTTATTGGTCGCACTTTACATTTTCGACCGTTAATGCTGAAAGGTTGAACACAGCGATTGACGTACATTACTTCTTGCGCCAGTTTAAATTTAAAATTGAAACTTAAAAAAACTTTAAAACACTGGCTACAATAATGTAACGCGAATAAGGTTTGGGTTAAACTGATTTCTGTTCTTTGTACTAAACTCGAGGCCACCTCATTGTTCAGTGGTGGTGGTAATGCCTTTCAATGCTTTTTTTTCCCTTTTTTCAAGGGTGGTGACTTTCGATGCACCTGCAGCGGAAACCCTTCGAGATAGGCAAAAATAAAAACATTTGTGAGTTATTATTTTTTTCTTTAATAAATACAAATTTATTTTTATCTTTTATTTACATATTACAAATATTTTTCCATCCACATCACCTTACTAACGATTTTTAGTTTCTATTAAATACACATTAAATTATTTTTAGCCTGCTAATAAATTGTTATGTTTGGTTTTTATGTCATTTTTGTATTTATATAACTTAGTACTAATTATTCCTAATTTTCTAAATTTAAATTTAGTAATTTATAGTAATCTAAACCAAAAACTATTAAATTTTATCGTCAACTCTAATGGTTTTATCTCATTAGCGTCATTTATGTAGTTTTTCCCCGTAAAACCAAAGCAACCTTTCTTGGCGAGATTTTGTATGAAATACGTCACAGTTTTTTAGGATAAAAAAATTTTAAATTTTCCGTTTAAGTATAATTTTCAACCTTATAAGTATTTTTTAGATTTTACAATATAAAGATACAAGTTTAAAATTAACTGACAGCTGATATCTTTTAACTAGTTGTATTGTCGACACCCTTGTGTAGCAGAAGCCACTCTAGTCGAATTTACCAGGTGAAAATATCATGATTTTTGAGCAAAAATGTGAATTTTTTTAAACGTGTTTTTCACCAATTTCCAAGCGTCGTGGGATAAATGGAAATACATTTTGAGGGAAATAAACGGTGGGTAAAGAGTTTTTGATAATATTTATAAATAAAGCAAAATTTACGGTCAAACCTGACACTTTTGGGGTTAAATTTAAAAAAAAATATATATAAAAGATTTATTTTAAGGACTTGAATAAAATTTCGTTTCAAAATATTTAAATAAAAAAATTTGATTTTTATAAAACCAATAATAAACAGGTAAGGTCCAAGAACGGAGTATTTTAAAATAATAAAATTTAATTTTACACAAAACAAATATATTAAAAACAGTTTGTATAGGTGTAAAATAAGGGCCAAGCTCCTAACCAATAATTAAGAAAAAATAAAAAAACTATTTGTTAGGTGTAAAATAAGGGCAAGTTCTATCCAAAGATCTAGACCTTAGTTAAATTAATTTTCTTTTTCCCTGCATTTTAAGAACCAACCGAAAAAGGAAATACCACCCTTTCAAATTAAGGAAATTTCCCTTTTGTGATAACCTGTGTGGAAACACTTCAAATTAATATTTTTAACAGTTTGGTAGATGAATTTTATTAATTAATTATCTTTGTTTTGTATTCATTTATAAAAAAACTAATTTTTCAAGTACAATTTGTGTTTATTTTAATCATACCGTTAACAATACATATATATATATATATATATATATATATATATATATATATATATATATATATATATATATATATATATATATATATATATATATATATATATATATATATATAAAACAAACAACACGCTTTATCTATCCAGTTGTTTTAATTTTGTTTAGTAAGGTTAAGTAGTTTTTAGGAATAATGTTTTTTATTTATTAATTTTTTTATTTATTAAAAAATTTATTTATTTATTTATTAAAACTATACAGTGTTTAATTTCCCTCCTGAACCCTTAAAAAAATAGTATTATTAATAACACATTATTAATCAAGATTATATTGAGCAAGCAAAAATACGCTTAGACCATTTTTAATTTTTAAAATCCAAAATATAAAAAAATTTTTTTTTAAATTTAGAAAATTAGGAATAATTAGTAGCTTGTTATATAAGTACAAAAATGCACAGGGAAAAAAACCAAACATAACAATTTATTAGGAGGTTAAAATAAGTTTAATGTGTATTTAAAGAATCCCTTTTTTTTGAATTTTGAATTTTTTTGAAAATGGTATTTTATGTGAAAATTAATACAATAATTTTTTTAAATATATATATATATATATATATATATATATATATATATATATATATATATATATATATATATATATATATATATATATATATATATATATATAATAAAACACTTTAGGTACAGGCTATAACTATATATTAGACAACCAAAGATTTAATATAGTACAAGCCCAACAATTGAATAAAGGATTTAATATATTTTAGAAATGACAATAAATTGAAGTTATTACTTTTGTCTGCATTTTGCTTGATATTTTGTTTTTTTTAATGTAAAAAAATTGTGATGTAAATAAATTATTTTATTTCTTTTAGCTTAGTAACAGTACATTGTTTAATAATAATAATAAAGAAAAAAAAAACTCTGTTTAGTATAATATGGTTTATTTTAATGATACTTTAACCAAAATATAAAAATAGATATACTACATTAATACAAAAATAATTTAAAAACAATAAAAGTCTTGAATTACCTAAATTACTTTTATTAGATGAATTTATTTGTTATGGGTGAATTTTAAAAAGTTACAAGTTTTAATTTAAATATTTCGTCTCAACAATTAGGACAGGTGTGCCTTCTACTATATTTTGATTCTCATTTTTAAAAATGCTTTAATATTTTAGAAATGACAATAAATTGAAGTTATTACTTTTGCCTGCATTTTGCTTGATATACATCTTATTTTAAAAAATTTAAACTTGTGCTTTTAGCAAATGTACATTCTATAATTATGGATATATAATGTGATCTTACTATTTCTACAAAGTGTTTTATAAAGCTTAAAATTTTTTGGATTTTTTCGAAAAAAAACGAACATTTTCACACATAATATTTTATTACGAAAAAACTACCAAAGCTAAAATTTTGAAATAATTTTGGCATAATACGCAATATTATCTCGAATTTTGGCACATATTAGGCATTTTTAAAAAAAAATATTGATCTGATATGAGTCAAAACGTAAAAGGTAAACACAGGCTTAGAATTTTTGATTTAAGAGCTATTGTTATAGATTTGTAGAATATTGAAAAAATTTAAGCTGTTTTGTAAGTTTAGGTTTAACCAAAAGCTATTGTTATAGATTTGTAGAATATTGAAAAAATTTAAGCTGTTTTGTAAGTTTAGGTTTAACCAAAAATATGAAAAAAATTGTAAATAGTTTTTCTATGATTATGTATTAAAGGGGGTATTATTAAAATAAAAAAAATATGTTAAAATATTTCGCATTGCTTTGAAAGAGTTCATTTAAAAAAAAATTAATTTGAAAGGGTGTATCTTATCAATATTAAACTATACTATTATTTATGGACAAAAACTATTAAATTTTATCATCAACTCTAATGCGTGTTATCTCATTAGCGTCATTTATGCATTTTTTCCCTCGTAAATGTACCAAAGCAACCTTTCTTGGCGAGATTTTGTACTGAAATACGTCACAGTTTGGTGTTAGGATAAAAAAATTCTAAATTTTCGATTTAAGTATAATTTTCAACCTGTATAACGTATTTTTTTAATTTCTGTTCCGTAACCAACCCATCTTTGTACTAAAACTCGAGGCCACACCTCATTGTTCGAGTGGTGGTGGTAATGACTTTCAATGCCCTTACTCGAGACCACACCTCATTGTTTTTAAGTTACTTAACCAAAAAAACTTTGTTTAAATTGAAAAAAAAAAATAAATAAAAAAAATTACTTATTTAAAAATTAAAGTCTTATCCTAGAATTTTTAGTGTTTTTATTACTTCCCAAAATAAAAATTAGCAAACATCAAGAAAATTATAATTTTTAACAGCAAGTGACTTGTGAGAACAAAAAATAATAATAAATATAATAAAAAACTATTTGTATAGGTGTAAAATAAGGGCTAAGTTCCTATCCAAAGATAGACCTTAGTTAAATTAATTTTCTTTTCCCTGCATTTTTAAAAACCATACTGAAAAAAAGGGTTTAAAAACAACCCGTTCTTTAAATTAAGGTAATTCACTTGCGATAAAAAAACTATTTGTATAGGTGTAAAATAAGGGCCAAGCTCCTAACCAATAATTAAGAAAATATATAATAAAAAACTATTTGTATAGGTGTAAAATAAGGGCTAAGTTCCTATCCAAAGATCTAGACCTTAGTTAAATTAATTTTCTTTCCCCCCAT